>NHTK01005782.1:0-17177 GCA_002938355.1 Panaeolus cyanescens | reverse complement strand
ACTACATGTTATGCAGATAGAGTGTGTATATTTAAATTGTTTAGCGCGGAATTTATATAGAGAGTATATAGAATGTCGTTTAGTTTTGTTGTAGGTAGAGACCAAATATAATTCTAATTTTTTTACCTATTTTTTGCACATAATTTGAAGCATGAGAAGAAAGGCAAACAAAAAAGGAAACACAAGCTAACGCGTCCGGGAAAATGCTCCGATGCCGTGGCAGCCGTGGTTGGAACCGGGCATCATTTCATATTAAATTCATATGAATCGCATTCTTATGGATTAGGTATGGTGACAATAATATTAATTCAATATGAGGTTCTTGTGAATTCAATATTGTGGATATTCATATTGCGTTCATATGAGCAGCGTGCACCTGTGTAGTACAAGTATCCTGACCCTGAAAGCGCCCAGACTCGCTTGTTGAAGACGCGGTTCTCTTCGAGCGTATCTACCATTGTTCAAATATACGATCTTAAACCGAGATGGCACGCTATAAAATATTGCAACCTTCACACCACTTCTTTCCTCCTCCCACTTTCGGTGTGACTGCGGTGACCGTAAGAGCTTTCAGACCGTTATTCATGAACGCTGCTTCGTATATCATGTTTCCATTTTCGATATAAGCTTTACCTATTCAATGAGTAATAATCAGTCGTTTCTGTTAAAGTCGGAGGCGGAGACTATGGCTCCACTCACCTGAAACCTCGATAGGACCTTCAACGATGTCGTACTGAGAGGTGCCCCCCTTGTAATTTCCCTTGATAAACTAAAACGACAATATTAGCTTAAATCAAGCGAGAAAATACTGGGTCTCTTAGTTTGCATATGGACATACAGCAAGCCATTCACTAGTTCCTGAAGAAAAGCTACGCCAAGGATTCGATGAACTTTGTGAGAATTGATACGCTGGGCCAATGTGCTCTCCGTCGTACCTTTTAGTTTTTAAGCCAGAGACTGGGCGATACTTGAATGTTATCAAAAACCAGGTCTTATCACTTTCCCGGAGCTTCGCCCTGCTGTCACCCCAGTTGAGCGCTTGTTGAAGATCCTAATCGGGAAACATTCAGCATCTAGAGCTAGAAGATACGCGACGACACTGTACATACATGGAATACATAAACCGCTCCGTTAGGGGACAAATTACCTGCTTGTTCGTTTGGTTTGGCTGGGTGTCCGCCAACAGGGTAGTTTTTTGATACCAAGGAGCGCTCTGCACCCGTAACTGCTCGATAGAATGTAGTTTCTCCTTTGATGTATGAAGGGAGGTTTGTCGCATAGGATAACCAGATAATGGATAAGGGGTAAATCAAGGAAATGAGGAACCTCATGGCTTTCGGCAATGTGATCGAAGTTGGGGAACGGGAAAGAGAGGTGCATCACAGGACGCTCAGGCTATATGTATGTTAGGGGCGCTTCTGGACTTGTTACTAAAATATTCTTGACGATTTTAAAGCTCTTCCAGCTGGTATGATGCTACCAAAAATCAACTCTACTTTATCTTCCGGACTCTGCTAGAAGTGAGCTAATGCGGAATGGTAGAAAAATCCTATAATTTGAGGGCGTTAGTAAAGCGAACAATGACATCAGAAGTATACTACAGCCACGGAGAAATACAAAATGAGAAGACGTAGAAAAGAAAGGAGGAATTGGATACTAGTACACTTTTGCTTCACGGACTCGGATAGCAAGTTAGTGAGTACTATTTACTAGGAGATGTTACAGCCCTTGCACCATTCGCCTCCTCCTGCGGTTCTAGTAGCAACGGAAGTGACCACAAGTGATTTGAGGCCGTTGTTCATAAAACCAGCCTCATATACCATGTTTCCGCCCTCGAGATAGGGCGCAAGAGTAGATCCACCTGATCAATAAACATGCGCAGTGAGTGAATGATTGTCGGTATTTTTCTGGAGTACGTACTTCCATGAGATACAGGCCCCTCAACCGCATCGTATGGTGAAGTACCGCCACTTTGATAGTTCGCATTAACGAACTTTCGTCATACAATCTGGGTTAGAACTCTCCTCTATACATCAAGAAAGTAAAGGTTACTTACTGTCTTCCATTCTGCAGTGCCCGATGAGAAACTATAAAGCGAGTGAACACTCAACAATTGCCAAACAAATTTATTGTCAACGCTCACCTCTTAATCTTCATTCCGGTTATGGGAGTGTACTTGAAGGTGACCAAGTACCACTTGGGGTCAGGCAGGCCTTTGGACCAACCGTCTCCCCACTTGATAGCTTGGGTAAGGTCCTAAGATTTTTCAATTATCAATCGCCATTCGCATTGCGAAGGAATGAGAATGACATGGAACTTACGGAGAATACGTAGACAGCTCCATTAGGAGAAAAGTCGCCAGCTATCTCAAGGGGCTTCGCTGGGTGGCCTCCGACCGGGTAGTTGGTCGCAACAACTGCTCTCTCGCGACCTGTAACAGCACGGTAGAAGGTGGCCTGGCCACCCAGATGGGATGGAAGATTGGCGAGGAGCAAGTCGTCGTCTCCTGATTGGAGTTGGAAGTCGAAGTCACCTCGGCAGGGTGTCGCCAACACGGTCGTGAAAGACACGCAGGCGGACGCTGCGATGTATAATAGGGCGGAGAGTTTCATTGCTGTTGAAGATAGCGATTCTAAATGGCTAGTAAAAGCAGGAGTATTAAACCCTTTGCGATTGCTGAGGACTTTCGAAAGCTTTCGAAGTATATATACTCATTCGAAACTCGACAGGTGTCCGAAATCGGTGCAAAATGATCGCCGTTGTCGGTGGTGATACTCTCCAGCTCCCTGCTTCTCATCTCGAAGCACAGAGACCTCCATTTACATAAACGTGGGTGCTGCCTACCTTGTCAAGTGACTCCATGTACATTGTCAAGAAAATTCGACCTGTCTAGTAAGTGTCATGTTTGTATTGAACATCGACGTGCGTAGAAAAGGAGTAGTCGAATTCTCATTCAATGGCGAAACACTGTTAAAATACACCGGCCAACGAGGCAAAGCTTTTGTTAGAAGCATTGTGAATTTGTACTTTTGCGCAAAGCAGTGGCTGGTTAAATTGCCACACGCCTTCATTCGAGCCGATTTACATACAGCCTGGTACGTCATAATCATTCTTTCGAGAACATTGTAAATGTATATAATATCGCATCGTAGACGTTTTTGTGCCCATATGCGTGACCAACGACGTCAAGATGGAGCTCGTATAACTTCTTCGTAGCAATTGATATGATGTAATTACAAATGGCGCAGTTCAAAGCAGGTATAGGCCTATCTTGACCAGATAAATGCGCGCAACTTGAAGTATTACTTAAGAGATGTTGCAGCCCTCGCACCATTTGCGTCCTCCTGAAACTCTGGTTTCGACAGTTTTAACCACTAGTGAGCCAAGGCCATTGTTCATAAAGCCCGCCTGATAGATCATGGCATTTATTTTGGGATCGACCCATGGTTCAATGCGCGGTCCGCCTAATCAGTGAAATATTGAGCAACGATTCGGAAACATAGATGATGCTCTCCATTTGGAATACGTACTTCCATGAGATACGGGTCCCTCTACCGCGTCGTAAGGTGAAGGACCATGATTTTTAGGGTCATTACACTCAGTGACGAACTTAAATTGGATGAGAATCAGAGTCAGCTCGGGCTATACTGCAACGAGAGCATAATGTTTCCTACTTTTTTCCATTCCGGTGAACCTGATGGAAAACTGTGGAGCAAGTGAGTATAGTTCCTCATCGGTAAGATCAGCGCTTACGTCTTTATACTCATTCTAGGATTGCGAGTGTACTTAAATGTTACCAAGTACCACTTCTTGGGATCAGGGAGGCCGATCGTCACATTGGCAAAACTGTCTCCCCACTTAATAGCTTCTCCCAGGTCCTGCGTAGAAATATTTGAATCCATAATCGCAAAAAGCTTGTGTAACCTACGGCAAATACATAGACAGCGCCATCTGCAGAAAAGTCGCCAGCTTCCTTGCGGGGTTCCGCTGGGTGGCCTCCAACTGGGTAGTTGGTGTTAACAAATGGTCTCTCGCGACCCGTAACAGCACGGTAGAAGGTGGCTTGGCGCTCAGTAAGATGGGAGGGGAGATCGGGGGGAGGGGGAAGCAAGTAACTGTTTCCTGATTGAACCTGGAAATCGAAGTCATCCCGGAAAGGTGTCGCCAACATGGTCGTGAACAACGCGCAGACAGATGCAGATAAAGAAAAAAAGGTTGAAAGCTTCATTACTCTCGGAGATATAGATTCGAATTCGTAGTAGGTGGAAGGAAGAGTATTTGAGCTCTTTCTGGGAATTTTAGATAGCTTTCGAGCTTGTATATATAGGCAATCGAGACTCAAGCTTAAGAGATCTCCATTTGCATAGATTAGGGATCTCCCTATCCCGTCCGAGTCGAGTAGCTCCATAATCATCGAAAGGAAAATTCGACCTGTCTTAATGACATATTTATAGCATGAGTAGAGAGGATTAACTGAATACTTATTCAATGGTGGACATAGCACAGCACTTTCGAAATGTATCGAACAACGAGGCAGCACTTTGGTTCGAGGGCATTATAAATTTGTCCATTTATATGCCACAGGCCTTCATTCGAGCCGATTTACAGTCTGCTATAATCACATACACTGCTTCGAAGCATGGCGGAAATAAAAGCTTGCACATGTTCATGGGTATATAGTCGCACCTTGACACTTGTGTTTCGTATATTTATGGCCAACGACGTCAACATGGAGCCCAGAGAGCTCCCGCTAGCGATTAGTACGAAGCAAAGTTTCCAATGCATTCGAAAATTGCTGGTACTGCTTATCTTTGTCTCTGGCCCTGCATGATAACAAGAGTCAGGGACGAGTGGGGCGGAACAAATGTGCTGACCAGGGCTCACAGGTTCAAGTTTCAGCGGCGCGCCTCACTAGCGCTCACTGGCCGCGCGCCTGGCTGATAACTGGAAACTCTCAGCCTCAAGTTCATGCTTCGAGCTTCAATTGCAATTGAGGCGCGATGCGCAGTAGCATCCGGGTTTTTCATATCCCTTAAAATCATTGTTAGAGGCCTTAGCATTGACGTACAACATTTTTCGATCTGCTAGCTATAGATAACGTTCTTTTGATCGCAACTTGAACTCGGAGCCCACTATGACACCTCTGCCCTTCAAGCTTCCCGACCGTGATGACATACGTTGCCCTATATATAGAACAGGGACCAATATCGTGCTTACTTTCCTAAAGCTGCGTTAAGATGCTTATTGATACCCTCAGTCATAGCACCAGTATCGCTTGTTACATTGATCTGCACGAGCGTTAGCGTTAGAATACAGTTGCGTATCCTTAGCTTTCAATCTTACCATATCAAAGCCTTCTTTGGCCCGCTTAGCTGCTTGCTCCCCTGAGATACAGAAGATGGCACTATCGTTTGCAGGGTTAATGATATCTGGAATTTTTCATGGGAGTTTATACGCACCATTTCTTTTGTGCAGCATGCGCTGCTTGAAGAATCTTTTGGATCACTTTTTCGACCTCTGGGTGAGGATCGGGTGAGGGTGGTGGGAAGCCAAGGGAGATGGAAAGGTCATATGGCCCAATGAAAAGCACATCTAAGAAGTCATGTGAATACAGGTCGTTGGAATACGATTAAGTGCAAAGACACCTACCAACACCATCAACCTTCGCGATCTCATCGACATTGTCGACAGCTTCTTTATTTTCAATCTGAACCATCACCACAGTGCTATCATTAGCGCTCTGGATGTACTCAGAGGCCGTTAGATTCCACATCCCATGGGTGAATGGGCTGCCAAAACCGCGACGCCCGATCGGTGGGAACTTGCAGTCTTGCACTATTTCACGAGCCTTTTGAGCTGTAGATACCTGGATGTTACCATATCACAATGGATGGTCATGAGAGAAATCGAGCCAACTGCTGATTTGAGCTGCATACCAAGGGAAGCATAACTCCTTGGGCACCACCATCAAGCGCATGCTTGATTTGCCAGCTGGAGCTGGCCGTTACCCCAGTTGCGGGGACCCTAACAATTGCCGACGGAGCTGTGCCATCATTCCTCGAGCTCTGTATAGCAGAGATTGTCTCGGCTGCCCCAGGCACAAGCGGTACCAATCCGTGCTCACAGTCTACGACCACCCAAGAGAGATGATCATGAGGGCTGGCCTGTGCTACTGTGCGAGCGTGGAATACGCCAGGTAAAGTCAACCATGCACCAAAGGCTGGCTTGTTGGCTTTGAAGATGTTCAACAGTGGGTGAGAAGCCATGAGATGGTGGTTCAGACAAGGCTGGGGCTTATATTTTCGCAGGTCGTGGCTTTATATGATGATCTATTGCCGTATCCTCATTGGCTAACGCCTGGGAGTATACTGATGGTATTTATAGCAGTTAGGGGCTTGCAACAGCGTCACCACGATCCAAATATTCTTTGAGTCCAGGTTTGTCTTCCTCAAATGACAGAAGAATATGATATTCGAAACCAATACCTAGGATTTTTTTTTGCATGATGTATTTTGTAGCTGTACCACAGAGCTCCCGAGTCAAGGTTTCGAATGTCCGGAATGCGAATCTTTCGAGTCAATCCATCTAGACGAGCACCCAAATCTTGATACTAGCGTTTTTTGCTTTTACAGAATGAATCATGAAAATATATTTTAGGTGACATTTATACTGAATTTGAGGAATATAGTACGACTGAGCTTCGACCTCGAGGGTCCAGCGTAGCATTACAGCTAATGCAGGCATCGAACTATTGCTTCGATCCTAGCGCTACAACCTTTCAGGTTACTCTGTCAGCTTATATACGTCCCTATATCTCAGTAATATGTGTCTATTGAAATACTGGTTCTTTGACTGCTATTAGAGGCCGCAATCACAAGGTAGAAATAGGGGCTATTTGGTTTTGTCATGCGTGCCAAATAATCGGATGATCCCGACAACCATAAACAGTCACCATCAACAGGGTCGATGTCGTCAGTCTTCCACCTCCTCATATTGAATATTAAACGCCCGCAGCACCTTTGGCAATTTCAAGATTTATCCATGTCTGCCTGTATGTAAGGAAATCGTGAAGTCAACTCAAGTTAATATGTGAGTATAATAGTCTTCACTCCATTGACATTTGTTATTGACGTGTACTTGTATGTGCTACAGTGTAATAATTTATTTGATGCATTGGCATCATTCATGCGAGATCCGGATTCCGGACCAAAGAACATACTAATATCTGGTATTATGGGTGTCAAGCAATATAAAGTTGTAGGATGAATTGTGCTCACATGAGGAGTGGGCAGACTGCAGAATACTGAACAGAAGCACGTTCCTGTCCAATACCTGGTTTTCCGTTCTTTGCTCTGCTTGGCGCGGCCGACTTCGATCTACATTTGGGTCGTTTAACTTATATCCTCCGAGGCAACCAAAAGTAGAGGGTCAACTTCATCTCAGCCCCATCTATTACCGCCAGAAAGCAGCCAGACAAAAGCAGACACGCTTGTGTTTTTTCGACTCGTCCTCATTTTATCAGGCCAATTATCAGTGTCAGCCAGAGTCTTCATCTTTGCTAGGTACCTACTGCACCCAGCGTCACTCGTCGCCTAGTGGAGAATGCTCTCATTGCCTGTACGAATTGCGAAATCTCCTCTCATTGTCTCCAGGGTGAGACGCAGGCGCTTTTTGTAGCAATCACATGGTGCATCTGATTGCTGTATACTATGTAAAGCCATCATGTGGACATTCAACCCCATACTCCACTGAAGAGTGCCCCGTGAGCAAGGTCGTGGTTCCTGCCCCTTGACGTCCATTCATTCACCGCTCTTTCTCCTTGTATCGATAACCTTGGCTTAACTTCTGCCATGACCTCCACAGAGCCAACAGCGCTGGACACCACGAAGGAGAAGAAGGATGTGGTTGCGACTACAGTTGACGAGAAGAACATCTCCGACGACGGGTCATTGTCAAGCGCTCAGGAAGAGCAGGAAAAAGAACGTCTGCGTCTAATGGAAAAGAAGTTGTTGTGGAAGGTTGATGTCAGGATGAGCATCCTCGTCCTCATCTATATTCTTAATCATGTATGTCACTCTCTTCGTTCACTCACGAAATATTGGCTGATAGAAACTCTACAGATTGACCGTAACAATATCTCGTAATTCCCTTTCGTTCATCGTCATCCATCGGAATGCTTACTTTTATTGTAGTGCAGCGCGTCTTGCTGGCTTTGAGCGCGATCTCAAGCTTACAGGAAGCCAATTCCCTACCCTGATCGCCATCTATCTTGTTGGTTATATCCTGATGCAGGTCCCATCGTACGTTGTATTATTGACAACTATCGTCCAAGAATGCTGAACTAGTTTACTTGCATCGCAGGAACATGTTGCTGAACTATCTGAAACGACCTTCGTACTACCTGAGTGGAGCCATGTTCATATGGGGCGTGATTTCTGCCCTTACTGGTATGTACCATCCTATTTTGTGTTTCTCGCCAATCCGATTAAAAGTCAATGTTCTCATATAGGTATTACGCAAAAGTGAGCTCTACGAACAACAGCTGTGAAAACGTCGACATATACTCACCATAACACCTCCAGTTTTGTTGGGGCCCTCATTTGCCGACTTACCCTTGGTATCGTTGAAACTGCATTCTTCCCCGGAGCACTACTTCTGATGTCAAGGTATGTTTCCTCAGCTGACTCCCACTGCCAACTTGCTCACCAACTCCACTTAGGTGGTACAAGCGCGGTAATTATCATCCTACACCGTCTGCTTTCTAGACGCTCAATTTATGCCTCTGTATCTAGATGAACTTGGATTCAGGACCAGTATCTTCTTTGCTGGACTTCTCATTAGTATTGCGTTTGGTAATCTTATGGCATCCGGAATTTTGGACAGAATGGATGGTGTTCTTGGACATGCTTCCTGGAGGTTCGTCAATAGTGTTTTTGGATATTCTCGCTTCTTGCTAAATATTCGTCACAGGTGGCTTTTCTTTATTGAAGGAGCGATCACATGTGCCATTGCCGTTCTTGCTGCGTTTATCATCCCGGATTTCCCAGAAGTCAACCAACGATGGCTAACGCCTGAAGAGCAAGCTTTTGCCATTGCCCGCATTGAGGCTGAAAGCAAAAATGATGACCCCACGAAGGTCGTTGGCGAAGTTGAGGGCTTTAAGCAGGCTATCCGTGACTGGAAAGTCTGGTTCTTGACACTGCTCTATGCCGTCATGTTCCTCAGCACCACTTTCGTTCTTTACCTTCCTACGCTGGCTGCTACTTTGGGCTTCAATGCTACCATCTCATTGGTCCTTTGCGCTCCTCCTTCCCTCCTTGTAACTGTTACTGCCTGGTTCCATGCAAGGTATGATGCTTTGTGTCTCTTGAAATTTACGATCTGGCTAATACGCTATCACCTGACAGGCACTCTGATAAGTCTGGAGAGCGCTGCTACCACATCATTGTCCCCACCGTCATCGCAGTTACGGGCCACATCGTGGTTATGGCTACTCTGAATCGATGGGCCCGCTACTTCGCTTTGTACGACATTTCTTATCGATAAACAGCTGCATTTTTCTGATACCTTGCAATCTCTCTAGCTTCCTTATTGCGCAAAGTCCTGCGGCTCAAATTTGTTTCCTCGCCTGGATGAGCAACTCCTTCCCTGAATCATCTGCGAAGCGTGCTGTTGCTATTGGCATTGCATCATCCATCTCACAAGTTGGTGGTATTGCTGGATCGTAAGTCACTTTTTTGAAATATTCTTGAAACTGTTGATGATCCTTGGACTAACCTACTTATCCTTAGATTTATCTACCCAGATTCATGGGGACCGGGATACAGACCATCCTTCGGCATCAACGTGGCTGCATGCGTGTTTATCATTATTCTATCCCTTGTCTATAGACGGAAACTTATCCAGATCAACCACAAGCTCGAGGAGGAAGAAAAGGCAAAGGGACAAACGACGCCTGGATTCAGGTATCCACTTTAAAGAACTGCTGCGTACGCTGCTGCATGATGTCATGATGTTATGCTCACACGACCACGACGAGTGAGATGGCTGGAGAGGCCTCTGGCCTCACCTACTTTGTTAATAATTTCTGTCGCTCCTTTGTATTTGTAGAAACTGTCCGTGTAATCCGAACATATATACCCCTGCCACGATATTTTTTCCTGTCCGTTTTGCATTACGCGTTTTGCATGGCTTTCTCTTCTAGTTTTATGGCAACGGTGTTATTTTGCGCGCTCCAAGGCTATGAAGAAGCAGAGAGTGGCAGAGAGTCTTGAGTTGAGAGAGAAGCTGGCCTTGCGTGGTTGAGGGAGATAAGATAAGATCTATGATGAGGTCATCCATCAGAAGCTCGAGCCAATCAACGGCAAACACTAACATGGGTCATCGCTGTTGTCCTCGACGACCACCACCACATCACTGGCGAGCCCATCATGGTGCTCGTACTCATCATCGGGGACCTCCACATACCACACAGGGTCCATGATCTACCCACCAAGTTCAAGAAATTGCTAGTCCCAGGCAAGATCCAACAGATTCTGTGCACTGGAAACGTCTGTGACCGCGAAACATACGAATACCTGCGGACGATATCACCAGATGTACATATAGTCAAAGGAGACTATGATGAATCCAATTTCCCGTCTTCTATTACAGTTACGCATAATGCTATCAAGATCGGTGTCGTTCACGGGCACCAATGTATACCTACAGGCGACCTAGATTCGTTGAGCTCAATAGCGAGACAAATGGACGTAGACTTGCTTATTTCAGGCCATACTCATACGTAAGGTACATTGGATCCTAAGCTGATACTTCTGACTGACTGTAAGCATTAGATTCCAGGCCATAGAATATGATAACAAGTTCTTCGTTAACCCAGGGACCGCCACGGGCGCGTGGACCGGTATGAGCACCACGTACGAGCTTCTTCCACATAGAGAATATATTTGAGTTCTAACTAACTTCTCATTAGTGATCCAACGCCCTCTTTTGCTCTCATGGATATTCAAGGATCAGTGGTTGTCACCTATGTTTACCAGCTTATTGAAGGAGAAGTTCGTGTTGAGAAGATAGAATGGAGGAAGGAGACAGATACCGCACCGGCTCCCCGCGCCTCTGTAGCTCCACAGAATATTCCTAGTCCTGGCGTTCCGGGCAGCCCTCCAGCAGCTAGCTCTGTCTGGTAGTCGCGCGGCCTAAATACCCCTCTGTAGTATGTGTTCTAATATGACGGGCCGAATTTCTATTCACCACTAACGGTTTTCTCATATTTAGATTTTTGTACCACATTTAATAATTTATCAGGTTTGCCATACTCTATCAACGTTTGGCTGAAAGCCTCACATTTAAGTGAGATCACGTACCCCTGACTCGAGCACTGCCGACATCATACCGCATTTAAACTCTTTCCATAGACTCTCATAGACTCTTGACGTTCTTGCCTCGGTTGCAGATATGGTATGCTGGCACCAAGGAGAGTGCACCACGCAGTAGCACAATGTCGACAAAATCATCGCTCTCAAGCTCCGAAATTTTTGCGGTAAATTTATTTACCGATTATATTCCTTCAAGCGTCGAAGCCGTCTCAAGATGAACAAACGGACCGTCTTTGAATTCTCTCTACTGTCAAGGAAAGATCACAAGGGCCATTATCGTAATTATGAGAAAGTTTTGGGAGAGGATTCTAGGAAAACGGGTTTTTATTCTATTCTATGTTTCGCTTCTAATACCCCACTCTTCTCTGAAGCTAGATCCCAAAATAAACCCATCAAAAATAGCCAGAGGTCATCATTCATCCGAATGCTGAGTAGCCGCTTCACTAGGTATGTTCATAGTTCCATTTCATAACTCTACGGTTTATTGATCCACCTAATTCAACAGGAATTAGGATTATTGAACATCTTGACGAGGGTGTGTTAGTTATTGCAAGCATATTTCGCCGACGAATACTTGGGGTCTTCTTCGTCGATAAAGCGTGCGGACAGGCGACGCGCCTCTTTATATCCGAGGGTCAGCTGGAAGAAGATGTCACTGGAGGCATATATAAATCTCCGACATATGCAATAAGTGGAGTCGACATTCCACCTCACCACTTTTTGACCTGCATTTGAGACGGCCATGAAGTGGTCAACAATTGTCTCGACTCTGACTACTCTCGCCTTTGCGTGCACCAGTGCTAATGCCACCTTGCCCATCCCTCTGGCGCCGAAAGCCTCAAAATGGGTGACGATATTCACCACCATGCCCCAGCTTGTGGAACCGGGAAACCTGCCCCCCGCACCTTTTGTAAGCTATTCTTACTTGACTGAGTGTACTTCATGGTTGGCTCATCCTTGGTATTCCATAGAATGCAGGCGGCGGCATGTTTGTCAATGCCACCATTCGTCAGACTGTTCGTATTACCCTGGATGCGCCCCGTATCCGACTTCAAATCTCCAATATTTTTGGTGGTACCGTTCTTCCAATTACCTCTGCTACAATTGCACTCCCTGCCAATGGCGCAGCTGGTGTTGGGGCCATTCAAACCTCGACCCTCAAAACGTTAACTTTCAATGGCGGACGCAAAAGCATCGACATCCCAGTTGGCCAATTAGCGTTCACGGATCCCATTGATTTTCCTGTTAAGGCAGAGCAGAACGTCGCTATTTCCCTCTTCCTCAAGACAGGTCAAAGTGGCAGCAACATTTCAGGACACCCAGGAAGCAGGACGACAAGCTGGCTACAGAATGGAGACTTCACCCGTGCCGAGAACTTGACCCAAGGAACTACCGTCCACTGGTGCGTGTGCAACTTGGTCTGTATATTCCAGGTTGCGCTAAAAGATTCCCCAGGTACTTTATTTCGGGTATTGACGGGTTTGTCGCCGACACTGCGAAAACCCTCATCATCCTCGGTGACAGTATTACAGATGGACGCGGGAGCGACAATGACAAAAACAACAGGTGGCCTGACCTTGTCCTCAACAAGATGAGAGAGAGTGGGATTAAAGACATCGCTATTGGAAATCAAGCAGCTGGCGGAAACTGCATTCTCTCTATGTGCCTCGGCCCTCCTTTGTTGGACCGTTACAAGAGAGATGCTCTGAGCCAGCAAGGCGTACAATACGTGATGATTTTTGAAGGTTAGTCTGCCTTGGCTGCGGATTGGTTCTCCCGAGTTTTCGGCCACTATTGCTGACCCTTATTATTTACAACGCTTTTTTAGGCGTCAACGACATTGGTGGCGCTGCAACCGACCCAGCAACTCAACAAGCCATCGGAGACAGGCTCATCACAGCTTATCAGCAAATTACCCGCGATTCCAGAGCCAAGGGCTTCAAGGTATTTGCCGCAACAATCACTGCCCTCGGTAGCACCTACACGGGCGGTAGTCGTGAAGACCAGCGCCAGAGAATTAACACCTGGATTCGCACCAATGGCACTTTTGACGCCGTCGTTGACTTTGACGCGATATTGCGAAACCCGGACAGCCCGTCGCAGTTGCAGGCTCAATACGATTCGGGTGATGGGCTCCACCCTAACGTGGCAGGCTATCAAGCCATCGCTGACAACTTCCCACTGGAAATTTTCGGCGCTAGGACAGGGCCAGCAGTTCCTGCTATCCCAAAATGGGGCCAATGTGGAGGACTTGGATTCCTTGGAAAAGGCACCTGCGTTGCAGGGACCAAGTGTGTGGTGAGTGTCATCGGGTTGTTGCGGTGGACAGCCAACTGACAGACTGACAACTGGTAATCTTCACAGAAACTTAATGACTTCTATTCGTGGTGTAACTAGACTTTTTGTTATCGCAGATCATGCATTGGAATAAAAAAGGAAGATTGAATACATGATGAAGGACACCTGGTTCTGTGAGGTTGTTGTCAGGACGTGTACTTGGGCGGGGAGGCTCGTTCAAGGATGGCTTGCATTACTGTCTTAGGTGTCCAACAGATGGAGAGGCCCAACACGACTTGATCGGAACGACCCCACTGCTGTTAAGTTCAGTTGATAATTTCTTTCAATTTAGCCTTTCATCAAGGTTTATGGAGCTTGACATTTATGACCCGATGGCCGCGAGAGGGCCGACTTGAGTGCTAGTTTTGTTCTTTTGGACATATACGTATCGATTTTCCATGCAGGGAAGACGGCAGGGAAGTGGCAACACATTGGCACGACATGGTGCAAATATGGTGCTCTGCAAGATAGGAATCAGAAAGGTCCTGTGATTTGGCAGGGTATGACAACCGATCAAGACCGAGCGGGAGAATGCTCAGAACCAACTCAGAACTGGCAAAATGCATTCAAACTGTATGCATTGTGGTATACAAAACTGGAAATTAGATGAACGAAAGGCAGTGGTCAAAAATCAGTAGGTTAGAATAGAAGAGCATATGTATATAGTCGAAGCCCTAAGCAAAACGAACAAGGAATGTGAGGTGGTTGCATGATATGTGTCCCAGGTATAGATTTGCGAGATTTGTCAGTGATTGACTTAGGCCAGCTCTGCGTTAATGAGTGAAACTACTCGTTCCGAGCGTGGTTTGATTACGCATTTGAACGGTTTGGGGTAACTGTCAAAACTCTATCGTCAGAAACCGTATGAATGCTGAGGACAACTGACATACCTGATGATTCCGGAGGTGCCTTCATGCACCGGGATAATCGGGGCGCCGTTCTCATCGAGGGCGTTCGTAATATTGAAGCAGGCAAGAGAAGCGGCGATGCAAGAGAAGAGAGAGGCCTCTGCGAGATACATCCCTGGGCAAATGCGTCGACCATATCCAAAGCAAACCTTTCTTGGGTCGGTCTGGGCCGGTTTGCCCTCGGTCGCAATATGACGCTCTGGATCAAAGACGAATGGATCTGGATAAACCTCTGGGTCATGGAGCATGTGCCTGAAAAGTTGCGACTCCATCAGCAGGAAATTTTCGACAAGAAACATCATGAAATCTTCACCATAAGTTAGCGAGAATCAGGGAGTTCTTGGGGATAAAGTATCCTCCAATGTAACCGTCTTCCATTGCCGTGTGAGGAACACCTAGGTCGAACAAAAAAAAATAAGAAGGTTTGCTTATTAGGGAATCTTAAAGACGCACCAGTTGGCGCGACACTGTTCCAGCGCAAGACTTCTGTGACGATTGCATTCACATAAGGCAAGTGAGGTTGATCAGAGAGATTTGGTAGGCGCCTATCTCCGACGACAGAATCAATTTCAGCTTGAGCTTTCTTCTGGATTTCTGGGAAGAGGAAGTCTGGGGCGGTTCTCGAGCTTCGAAATCAAACGAAGACCTACCAGGGTGTAAAACCATGGCCAAGAAGAACGCGTATTCAGCCGACACCGTCGTGTCGGCACCGCCTTCGGTGTCTAAAGTCAGTTTCGACTTAGCAACATCATGATCTGGCTACTTACCGCCATACATCGAGCTTGCAGTTAGCTTCAAATCACGGAGCTCCTCGGGCGTCATTGATGCCTCATTTTCCAGACTGGTGGAGACAAATGAAGGAGCTGCGCATCCAGCGGCCTGTCGAAACGTTGCTAAGCGAAGGTGTCCAGAGCCCCAGAACATAAAATACCCACCATTTGGTCTTTGGTATACTGATATGGGACCTCGACCATGGAATCTGTGTCTTTTTTCCATTCCCTCGCTGTCTTCAAGAACCCGCCACCAGGGAGCCATTCAGGGATCTTCTTCATGATCGGGAAGAAATCAACAGGGAATGCACCGGGAACTGTGGCAGCATTAAAGTTCTCATTGGCCTTCTCAATCAAGTTCACGAAAGGATCTTCCCCATCGATGACCTCGTAACCATACGTGAGCTTCAGAATGACACCGCCGGCAAGCCTACGAATTTGTACACCATTGAGAACTTGCAACAAAAGAACTTCGGGAGGGCTTACTTGCGCAGGTGGCTCATTAAATCCTCATAATTTCCCAAAGTACGTTTCAAGAAACGACGAGTCTCGTGGTCGACCAAAGGATGGAGCGATTGAACTGGTTTACCGCTACCAATGTAGCGCGCGAAATGCTTTCTGTAGGTTCGGAATCGCTGCCCATATGCGATCAGCACGAGAGTTTGCGCATATCCCACCAGCTCGCCTCCCATTTCCAACACAGGACGCTGTGAATAAATAGAGCCCTTCTTGTCAAGCTCCTCCATGATAGCCGCCGAATTCACAATAATCATTGGTCGTCCGAGGATCTTGACTGAAAGTATGCCGCCTGCGAAACACATAAGTTATATTCCACCTGAATAATCCTTCGAAGTGCACACCGTATTGCTTGCCCCATTCTGCAAATTTAATCCATTCTTTTTCAGGAGGCATGTCGAGGAGGTTCTGTACATTGAAATGTCAGTTGTCGATAGGCAGAAGAAATGAAGCACTGACCCCAACAAGAGGGAGGCCCTTTGGGCCAGGTGGGAGACCAGACTGAGGCTTTTTCGACAGAGCGATTGCCAAAGAAACGAGAGCAAGGCCGGCGCCAGCGACAGCGATATCCTGGAGTGACATGACAGAGTGTGTTAGAGGGAGTGAAGGAAAGGGACGAAATGGCGACGGAGCCTTGACGAATCGACTTATTCTGTTGCGAAGCGGCGTATCTTGCCATTGTGGGCGCAAATTGTGATCGATTTTGGTGTTTTGTTCCACGATCAACTGCATGTTTCAAATTTCATACGATTATATTTGCATTGGGAGGGTTCCGGTGTTTCCATCATGGCGTCTGACACACCTACCCGATAAGCACAGGTCAGAAACGGTCAGGATCATGTCAAGCTTTGTACATAATGATAGATTGTGCCTTTTCCAGGTCATGAGCGATTGGTCGCTCACCTCAGTTAAAATGTCGGTAAACGATTGCAAACTGAAATGTACATGGGACCCCATGCAAGGGCTTCAAGTCACTCCGAGTCACTATTTTCCTGTGAAGCTGAGTTGCAATAAACATTGGCATATACTGTAACTGTGATATAGGGCGTATACGTCGTTGATTTGAGGCGGTCGTGTTTAACAGTCAAAAGTCCAAGCGCTGGGTATGTATTCTTTTTGGCTTCCATCGAAACTTCCAATGATCAATATGAATTTAGCCAGTCTGCGAAGGTGAGCTTCATAAATTCCTATGTAATGCCTTCATTTCACCGGTCACCAGCTGTCACCAGTAGCCGGATCCCATTCGGTTTGGAGTACCCCAACAGACATCA
>NHTK01005781.1:0-17152 GCA_002938355.1 Panaeolus cyanescens | reverse complement strand
GCAGTGACTAAAGGCCTCGGAAATTGCCGCGCGCAGCGTCGGTCCCGTTTCTCCTGTGAGTCATATACTTCGTATCTCGAGCTCCAGAACAGGCTGAAGTTAGTTTGATTGGTACAATGACCTTCTCGATGCGAAGGGAGGCTTTCTTTTCGGGGAATCTTCTTGGAAATATGTGAAAGGGATGCTGTAAACCAGTTGCGAAGCTGAGGCACTGGGAGGAGCTTGTGCAAACGAAAAATGCGATAATTATGTCAATCTCCGAGCCTGCAAAGAGGGGTATGGACATGGTAAGTAGTAAGAAAGTGAGGATAAAATGACAATGACATACCTACAATTTACAACCCGCTCAAATTCTAAAAACCCAATGGTTTTGGACGCACAGTAGGTGTGGTGGTCTGCTTCTGCTTACCTCGTGGTTGAATTTGATGTGTCCCACGGTTCTTCGTTCGAACAGGAAAATGACTCTGAATTCGGGCCTGGACGTCGAAGGTAAAATTACATAGAATATTTAGGTTTTAAATCGAATGAGCAAAACAAGAGAAAAATAAACTTAAATGTCATCTTGGACGGAAATTGTAGCTAATGGTACATATGACTATTTGATAATGAATTGCCCAATTTTTCTATCCAAGTTTCGAAATCAATGGTCTTGCCCTCGTCCGCCTTCTCCTCCCTGATCTTATCATCATTCATATCCCGAAAACGAACAACACATTTCTTCACAACACCCGGCTGAGGATCGCCTCCCAGGTTATTATTGTCGACAGTGAATCTCGTTCGAGACGCGATGGCTCTCAAGAGGCGCAGATACACATTCTGGTCGTGAATCTGTCGATTTCCGTACTCGATGGAAAGGACGTCCTGCTCGAAGTGGAGTGAATAGTTTTCACGCGCAAAGCGTGCCTTGACAAGGCCGTCTCGCTCGTAGAACACTGCGCAAGACTTCGTCATTCCGGGCCAAGGATCACACCCAAGAGTGTCGTTTGTAACCCTAAGACTTTTGTTGCTGTCGATGGCATTCCGAATCGTATCGTGGGCGTTCGATGATGTAACGAGGAAGCCTCCATAAACGACGACCATGTTGTTCAGTTTCCTCGACCTATTGAAGTGTTGATAGCTGGTGGCAATGCAGAAGGTGAGCGGATCTGCGTTCTGGATTCTGTCCATCCAGATGACCGAAGGATACCCCTCGCCAGCAAACCGTTGCAAAAGCCAGGGAAATTCCCTTTCTTGGGTCCGTTTCGCAAGGCTGAGAACGCTGTTATAATTGTGGTCTGGACCAAAGAGCTGGAAGATATCAAGAGTGGAGAGAACTGCCTCAGTTGGCGTCGCCGTACGAGTCAAATATTCAACTCTCAAAGAGAGCCTATGCTGGTCGTCCTCTAATTTCATCGGCCAGAGTCCGCGATTATACAGGTTGTCTCGATTACTCGGATAACCGTCAACCAGGACAATGACGGCCGCCTTTCCGTCGCCAATGAACTGATTGAGAGTATAGTCCCGCATTAAACGATCCTTCGCTCCTCCTGCCCTATCAACGGTAAACAGGTTCCTGAACTCGGAGAGGAGGTTAAGAAGCGAGTTCCATTCGTCGTCATTTGGATCTCTGGCAGTCGAAGATTTTGGGTTATCGATGAAGACGCGGTAGATGTGGCTGATCTCGACAATGACCAGTTCAGCGTTGTCCTGAGTAAAGCGATTGACCTCGTCGATCACCTCCCGGATCTCCATACAGTTTGCACCTTGCCATCCTATCTTGTCGCTGGCTTCCCCTGTGAAGTGACCACAAGCCCAATTACCGGGCTCCGCGTTAGGTTTAGGACTAGTGAGACAAGGTCGAATGTCGAAATATCTGACACCAAGCTCCAGCTGGTCGAAAATGGACCTGGTTTGAGTTATAACGTTGCTTTCGGTTCCAAAGATGGTATGGTAGCCGCGGCGATAGGTGCCAGCGTCATGAGAGCCTGGCATGCACAATTCAGAGATAGGGAGCTCCCCAAAGATAGGGCGGTGCGTTTGCATCCATCTCTTCGAAGTGTCTGGTGCCATTTATCAGATCCTAACAGCTTCAACAACGGGTCGGTCAGCCAGCACGGCGGGGATAGCTAAGCAGATACTTACTACTGTGAATTATATGAAGACTTGGTGGATGGTGCTCGAACTCTGTTTGGGCGACTGAACAGCACTGTTCCGTCAGGTTATATACGAAGCACTCCAGGCACGACCCAGCCCTCCATCTCCCTGGAATGGAATGCAAGTGAATTCCATCCTGCAACGTTAGGGCGGCACGTCAATCGCGGCATTGAGATGCACAGAGAAGGCACAGGAACATACAGAAAATGCCGCACAAACGTTGAATACAATTTCCAGGACCAATTTTAAAGATTATAATTTTAACTGTCCATCAGTTCTGTCTGTCAAGTCTGGCTGTCACTTCTTGTTTTTCTGTCCACGAGGTAGATGGTGCCTTTGTCAATCGCGGGGATTGGATGACACCGACTGGCACAAGACGTCTTTGTGGACCTGATATCCAGGTATGGAATTCAATTCCACCATTTCGCATTATATTCTCTTTCAAAGACGAATGTTAGATATTGATTTCGCGCAGACGCCTCCCGCTCTATCCTGACACAGACAATTTAAATTTAGACTTTCCACAACAGCGTTCAAGCAAATTAGAAATCTCACCTGAGGCTGCTTTCCAGGTCCTTTCGTTCAACGCAACAATTTCAATTGTAGCCTTCAGATGTATCCCATGCGTATTGCGAAAAGAGAGGCACTTTGACGTCGAGGTTTCTGTTCAAGAGGCAAACCTTTGGCCACGAGGTATGATTTCGTATGAATTCCCATTTTGGTAATTGGTACCATTTAGTCATTACCCCTATTCTTGTAGTCTACGCCAACCGACTCCCCGCTATCCATTCGAACTTAAAATCACCATTCAATCAGATTGTAAGTATGAGTATTTGCACAGAATTTAGTGTGAGGAGATAAAAAAAATCAGGGCCGCGACTAAAAACTAGGCTACAACCCCATCATTTTGCCTAAGCTGGCGGCGCTTTCCTTCTTCATAGTTTCGTTTAATTGACTTTCTGACTTCTTCATCCCAATCGGTACCTAGCCATACAACGCAGTATTCTCCAATTCCAACAATAAACAGCGCAACAACTTGTCCTGATAAAGTACGTGAGTTAGAGTCAACATCACCCCGAAAAACAAAGTTCTTACCAATCCATAAACCTTGCAGACCGAGGTGAAACGAGGAGTGGAAGGCCAGAGTAATGCCCATAGGCAGAGCGAGCACATAGTACGCAACCAGATTAAACAAAGCACCCAAATGCTGACGTCCTGTTGACACACCCTTCAGCGACATTAAAGTTACCAAGTGGAATATTTTCACCTTGACCCCGTAGCACACCCCCACAAGAGCCTGCTAAGCCATCCGCGACTTGGAATGAAGCTACCAGAGGCATGACCTTGCTGACCAGCTGAACGACCTCCAGGTCATCGCTGAACAAGAAACCGTATACCTGCAATGTATGTGAGCAAGCTACTCTGCATAGAAGTCATGGAAGCGCACGTTCTTGGTGGCCATCATGGCTGTCATCACTACCAAGCCAACAATAACGCTCAAAAGAGCTGACGCATGAGCGGCAATCTTGGCACCGTTTGCAGACCTCGAACCAATCAGGTTGCCAACCCTAGTCGATGCAGCAACTCCGATGCCAAACGGCAGGGTATTCAGAACTGTTTATGTTCATATGAGCAAAAACGATAAAATTCGGATTTGTGGTGACATACTTTGGTCTGTGGTCATAATGACCGACTGAGCGGCTAATGGGATAGACCCAAGACGACCAGCAGCGAGCGCGACAATTTCGAATGCAGCCCTGAAATGAAGCATACCGCCATTAAAACAAAATAGGATGGTCTCGTAGGAGATTGACCTACCATTCTGTGCCAACCATTAAAATTCCAGGAAGAGCGAGCTTCAGGAACTCATAACAGCTGCGTGGGTCGAGCACAGCCCGTATTTGGAGCCCTCCCCAAGTGCCATTCCCCCTATGTTTGGTGGAGAAATATGTATATACGCCTAGAAGGCAAAAGCAGAGCCAGTACGTGATCGAAACTGCCACAGGCGACCCGAGAAGCCCAAGAGGTGTATAATGGATAAAATAAATGTTGAGCACGATATTTATAGGCGAAACGATTATCAATATCATCGTCGATGCTCCCATGATGCCTAAACAAAGCATATCAGATGAGTCGCATGCAATTTAACCAAGAACCCAACCTTGACACTGAAGATATTTCTTCAGACTTTCGAACCCAACGTACCCAGGAGCACCGATGAGCAAGACTCGTAAAAATTGCTGCACACTTTCAGATAATCGAGGTTGTTGACCCAAAGCGAGTAGAACAGGTTCAATATAGGCCCAAAGGAATCCGACGGGAATAAGAAGCATCCAGAGTAAGACCACACATCGTTGGAAATGAATGGACAAATCTGTTTTTTCAGTCCCTCCAGTGAACGCCTGAGAACCCAAGGTATCAAGCGCCGTAGTCCCGCCAAGTGCCACGCACCAACCTATAAAAAACGCAACGTGGGATCATTCTTATAATAATAAAAAATCGGGGCACTAGCCAGTAACAAAAGCCAGCATCAGCGAGAACGCTGACGCTGATAATTCATGAGGCCCTAAGCGGCCTGCTACTAAGATCGAAACGGTTTGAATGGAGTTTTGCAAGATATATGAAAGGATCACTATCTCAATGTCAGCGTCAAATCAAACCCAGTTAATTTTCCCCACTCACCTGGAATAGAATCCAGTAACAGAGAATTGAAGAGTTTGAAATCAAGTTTGGCCAATCCGTGACCCTGTTCAGCACCTTCCTGTTGCGGACTGTGAAGTTCATCTAACGTTGATGGTGTCGCACAACCAACGGCCGTGACTTCGTCGCTGGAAGGCGACGACGGGCTCTGGTGGTTCTGTATGAGCGGGGTTGTTTCGTTGGGCATGGTGGTAGTAGGAGAAAGGGTAAGCAACCAAATCTGCACTAGTACTCTCTGGGATTATGCCACTGAGCCGAAATTGCAAACTTGGGAGCCTGTGCAGGTCCAAGGCGAAATGCCCTCTGCTTTTATATTGCGGTCGGTGCAGGAAGGAACCAAGTTCCCCAGAGAAACCCAATTGCCAGCGGTATCATCCGATAACATTTATCTGCGGCTACAAAAATGATAAGATCGACTTCCAAATGGATTTTTCGCTACAATGGTAATAGGGGACTCTGCTTGGTTCACCAGAAAAACTATAAGCTGGGATTTGGATTCCAAACCGTGTGGACTCCAATGCCTCAAGGCAAAACACGAAGTCTTGTTTACTCGATATATCGATTTCTTTCCCTATCTACTCCCATAAAATTCTTCTATGCTGTCATTTTCCAAACTCTTGGGGCGTCATGGGACAGCTTTTCGTTCCAGGACCCCATTTCGATGTGGATTCAAGTTTGCCGAAGAGCTTTAAATTCCCCTCAAAAAATATGAGAGAAACCCAGAGCTCTCTTACCTGTAACTCTCTCTATTTCGTGCAGAAATGCTCTTTACATCCTTATTTACCGCCGTTGTTTTGGCCTCAGTGGTACAGGGCCACGAAGGTCATCACGATGACCAGGACCACCAGGTACCTCTGGGATATGTCAAATATCCCTACCCACCACCCTATCGTACCATGAACGGCGAAGGTTATTTTTTTTTTTTTTTGCCGATTAAGCTACGATTTGTCCATAGCTAATGGTTTATACTACACAGTTACGGCCGACGCCATTTTCTCGGGCATCACCACCTTTGCCAGACTCCCGTGGGTACAATGCCTCACTAGAGAGACTCATGTCCCTTTTGACATCGCTTTCATTGGCGCTCCATTCGTACGTCTGTAATTCGCCAATACCTTGCTTTATTGACTTACCGCGCATTTTATGATCTTGCAGGATACTGGAACCAGCTATAGGCCGGGCGCCCGCTTCGGACCAGGTACATATCCCATGAGCGCAATTTCTGCAAAATGCAGCGATACTTACTTCATTCTAGCTGGAATTCGCGCTGGCTCTCGCCGCTTGACTTTATATGGAGGGTACAATGTTCCCCTTGATGTAAACCCTTTCAACTCTGGTCTTAGGATTGTGGATTGTGGTGATATACCAGTGACGTGAGTCGCTCGAAATCATGATCACTAAATGTCTCTTACAATCATACCCCCTAGCCCTTATGACAACAAGTTTGCCATTAAGCAGATCGAGGATGGCCACAAGTCCCTTCTCCAGCGCGTGGCTTATTCACCCTTAGGTAACGACTCTGCGACTGGAGAAGAACTCGTACCATTCTCCCTAGATGGGAAAAACCATCCCAGAGTCATCACACTCGGAGGAGATCACACCATTGTTCTCCCTCTGTTGAGATCCATTCATGCTACCTACGGTCCCATCAATGTAATTCACTTCGACTCTCATCTTGGTGAGTTGATTCTGTGTTCAAGTTATATTTTGTCTCTTATAAGTACATCATTCAGACACCTGGAAGCCTACGATCTTTGGTGGTGCCCCATCAGATCAAGCTGCGATTAACCATGGCACGTACTTCTACTGGGCCAGCCAAGAAGGCTTGATCAACAATGGATCTTCAATTGCAAGTGCCTTTTTCCCTTCTCTACCCCCACATCCTTTCATGTCTCCACTTCGAATGAGCCATGATCCTAGTTCATGATTTATTTTTAGCACGGTGCCATCAGGACCACCCTCTCCAGCCTCGAGGACTATGATAACGACGACAATGCCGGCTTCAAGCGAATCGAGGCCCGCGAAATCGATACCATCGGTAACTTTTATTTTACAACTGGTGTTTTTCCTATATCTCAAGGAAATAATGCAATCACAGGGACTGATGGCATCATCAAGAAGATTCGAGACACTGTGGGCGATGGTCCTGTTTATTTGTCCATTGATGTGTGAAACGTTTCTTTCTTTCTATATCCCTGTGGGAAATGCTGACATCCATCTCTCCACCTAGATCGATTCGATTGATCCCGCCTTTGCTCCTGCAACTGGCACGCCAGAGACCGGCGGTTGGTCTACTCGAGAGCTTCGAACAATTTTGAGAGGTCTCGATGGTCTCCATATTGTGTCTGCGGACATTGTTGAAGTCGCCCCAGCATACGATACCAATGCAGAATTGACAACCATGGTAGGTGTTCTCGTATTGATCATCCGTACGTATGTAAGCTAATTTTTCCTTAGGCAGCAGCAGATGTGAGTGGACGTCAAAAATCATTGCTTGAGCGACTATAATGAACAACTCTCCCAGGTGCTTTTTGAAGTTTTGAGTGTTATGGCGAAGACTCCTTTAGGTAAGGTTAAACGAGGTAATTAACCGATTACAACCGGCCGCAGTTTGCCAGTGGCATGAGGCGCCTCATTTTTTCCTCTTCTGTCTTCTTTCTATATATCTATCATTCAAAATTTCCTTTTTCCCATGAAAATTATGCTTGCTATGTTTCCCTTTTTCTGTCTCTGTTGTATTTCACGTACGTCTACATACAATGAAATTAGAGAACTCTTCCCCTTGCGCTTCGACTAATCAGATAAGTTGGCCTATCAGTTGGCTGCATAGTTTTGCGTCATGGTCAAAATTAATGAACGTGGATTTTCTTTTCCATACGGGTGTCAAGCTTTCAAGCACCGGGCACAAGCATCAAATGTGTGGAAGCCCCGAACGCAGTGCATGCGTGGGGCCTGTGTGAACTTGCGCCGGACTTTTCGCGCTGGCTATATATGAACAGCCTGAAGAAACTGGAGCCTGCATAGCAGGGAAGTATCAATTTACCCAATGTTACACAATATGAATGACACCCAATCCAATGCTAATATATATAAATGACAGATACATATACTCCGCCGCTGAGAAAATAATTGGCCTCATGTCGACGAATCCTCCTCTTTATCTAAGGATACAGTAGGTGATGTATCGTCAATGTTACGAACCGGACCGTGGAACCATTTCCTTGCTGATAAGACCCAACTTATCGAGGCGAATAAAAATACTGCCATGATGATGACAACGGAGTAATCTAAATAGAACAGCTTGTTAGAGGAGAAACATAGATAAGAGAACTCGTGCCCTACTCATTTCTTCTGGATTCGTTATTTGACCTGGTGGAAAGAAGAGGAGGATGACAATAAAGGTAACCCATGCAACGGCAATCGATCCAAGTGGTGTTGCCCATTTACCCAGTGAAAACGGCCCTGGAATTAATTTATCTCTTCCTGAAGTAATTCGAAGGAAGATCGGAGTCGCGTAGGAGGTGTAAAGCCCAATAACAGCGGAGCTAAGGAGATGTTTGAGCTTCGGGCATAATGGGAAACAAAAGTGCGCAACGTGTACACTTAGACAGAGAAATGTTAACTTACCCGGCCAGAGAAGTCAGAGCAGTTGCAGAGAAACCTAGGACTCCACAAATGGCAGAGACCCCGACGACAAACCAGACCGCATTGACGGGAGTTTGGGTGAAACGATTCATTCGCTTCCAATATTTCGACCCAGGAAGAGCGTTGTCCCTCGCGAAGGCAAAAACGACACGGGATGCGTCTACTGTCTGGGCAGCGCCTGTGACATACTAGAAATAAATATGTCAGTCAAATGCGACACGGCTGTGCCCAGCCTGCCCACCTGAACGACGATGACAAGAGACCAGATAGCAAGCATCCCGTTCTTTCCTAGGACATTGAGAAAGACCTGGCCCATAGGAAGGGGTAGATCTGTTGAAAGGATATCCTGTACTGATGGGATGGCGAACGCGGTCGCAATGAGGAGGAGCCATCCCAGACTCGCTGTACACGCAACAGCTATTATTATGGCCAGAGGTGCAGCTCGGGCAGCGTTGGCTGTTTCCTCAGATATGTGAGCGGCAGAGTCATCTTTCAAAGGGGGTCGATTAATCAGTAAAATTCTGATAGTTTCGTCGAAGCAGCATGAAGACACCCACATCCTGTTAGAGTCCACATTGGAGCCGCAAACGCGAGCATAAACGCCCATCCATCTATGCAATTGCCGTAAATCAGTGCACTGGCCACAGAATTTTAGACCCCCGACTGACTGCTATTCCACCCTGAGCTATTCTCAAAGTTGGTAAAGACGTCATGTGTGGATGCCCTCTTCCCGTCGGAGAGGACTAGAAGGGACACTATAGCCGCAATACTAGTGCCAACTATCGCAGAAGGTTCCGATACACTTGTCATTATATCGTCGCCGATAGAACATGTCCTTTACTCACCTGTGATAAAGGCATAAAAAATGTTCAGGCGAGCAAGAATGCGTGTTGCGGCTGAGCAGACGACTCCGTGCGAGAATAATATGGCTAACAGGATACCAAATGTAGCACCCGCTGACATTATCACACGCCCATCGGTCTGAACGGCGATTGCGGTGGTTATCATTTGAGCACATGTAAAGTCTATTCCGCAGACCAGGGTTACTTGGCCGGTGACATTAGCCCATCCCGTTATCCAGCTTGCCAGTGGCGCCCATTTTGGTGGGGCAAGCTTGGCAGAGAAGTAATACAGGCCGGCGCTTGTTCTATTGGTGACAGGAGATGGGTCAAGAACGTTGGTGATGTGAGGTGAAGCCAAAAATTCGGACTCACGGCATTGAGGATGTAAGTTCAGCTAGCACCAGAGCAATGGTCATGACGAAGCAAGATGGGATGAACCACCCCCAAACCATCCCAACATGACCACCTGTAGCATGGATCATAAAATCAAGCGTCGACATTTCCCAGAAGCTTTGCTCACCATTTACAAGACCAAACGATAGCGTTGATGAAACGCTAGCGATGACGCCCATAATCGAAAATGCAAACGCGACCGTTTCAAGGCGCTAGCCATACTTAAGTTGACATTTCAAGCGCTCGTCGATGCGTCAGAGAACGTACCGAGAACTCACGGCGAAATTCGCTCTTGTACCCAAGCTCTGCCAGCTTTCGATCATCTGCTCTAATGATGGATGTCGAATCGGAGGGGGAGACCGGGTTGACCTCTGAGACGACCATTGCCTTCTCGTCAGAGGCCATTTTATTGTCGAATTTTCGACTCATTTCTGGGCACAGTCCTGAGCGTTATAATCGTAGGAATATTGGAGAGATGGAAGGCAGTGACGAATAGCTAGTAATTTGCTACGTTACCCCCCAACCGAGTCCCAATTCACCGAGCCCCGCTTGACATGGCTTGTGGATATTCTCCAAAAATAACGCTTATCTATTCAACGTTATGCTGAATTCTCCCTTGTACATCATCAGGAAGTTGGAAATAAATTAAACTTACCCTCATTGGACGATACCAAAGGAACAATCGACCTTCGCAGTCCATGTCCGAAATTCTTGCATTTCATGACAAGATAACAAGAGCGCTGACAGGCCCAGAAGCTGTCTCCTTTCCCCACGTTCGAAGCATGTTTCAATAAAAAGCACCGTGATCCACTCACGTACAGCTTCATCATCTCCGCAGCTGTTAGGCTTATCAGTCCTCCTTTTATCTTTTCCATTCGCAGAATATATGCCTGCTAAACGAGTGCTGATCGGCTTTGGAGTGGACGTGGATGCTGTTGCCGGATGGTACGTGTATCGAACATTCAGTGATTAGTATGACTGACATTTGATTCCATCTTTTACCTCAAGGCTTGGCTCGTATGGAGGAGAGGATTCTCCGTTGGATATCTCGAGGGTCTGTTTCAACTCCGCAAAATGAAACCTTGACGCCGTTAATAAGGAACGGATAATGACAGGGGATGTATGCGGGGGAAGTTGGGGTACCGCGCTTGTTGAAGTTGTTCAAGAAATATGGGATCACAACGACATGGTTTATACCAGGTTTGTCGTCGCTGATGAAATTAATCTACCCATCATCCTTTTAACGCCCTCGTGCCAGGCCATAGTCTGGAGACATTTCCAGAGGAAATGAAAGCCGTCAGGGATGCTGGGCACGAGCTGTGAGCTTCGCCATTACGGATACCCCACTATGAACTCACTATGACCGTCTCCCAGGGGTCTGCACGGGTATTCGCACGAGGTGAGGGACCATTGAATAACTTGGCATTTCCAACCCACCTTATCTTATGACGATCTATTTTTAGAATCCTGTTGCAATGTCAGTGCAGCAGCAGAAGGATATTCTGGACCACACCTATAAGCTGCTAACTGAGTTCAATCACGGAGTTCCCCCCAAGGTACGTGTCAGTTACTTGTATATTAACGTTCTTTTGAGAGTAGTGCTCAGGGAAGCGTTGCACCATGGTGGGAAACAAGTAAGGAAGGGACGGACTTGTTGCTCGACAAAGGAATAGAATACGGTGAGCTATGAATAATGCTCGTGTGATAAAGGACATAACATAACGAGACCTCTAGACCATTCGAGCATGGCACACGAGTAAGTCTTTTCCATCAGAGTCGCAGCCTGGTAATTGAAGAGACCGGTACCGTTCTTATACCACAGCTCCCAGGCCTACTACATGCGAGACGAGGATTCTTGGACCAAGATTAATTATGGGGCGCAGGCGCACGAGTGGATGAAACCTCTCAGAAAAGGCAAAGAAACAGGTCTAGTATGTATCCCGGCGAATTGGTAAGCACATCGAATCTAGAAGGGAAGAGTCCTAGCTCTGCGGACGGCGCACGCTGATGTCAACGCAGGTACTTGGATGACCTGCCTCCCATGATGTGAGACCGCTCCAATTTATCATTTGATTATTCGTAGCGCTAATTCTAGGCATGATTCACTTTAATAGGTTCATCAAATCGAGCCCCAACTCTCACGGATGGGTGATTATTTACTTCATACGTTGTGACGAAAATACCTTCGATTCTTTCTGACCAGTCCCGCACTTCGAATAGGTCAATAGCAGGGATGTAGAGCAGCTCTGGAAGGATACATTCACCTATTGCTACAGGTTCGAACTTTCCTTGCGTCTTCCCTAAATTGGCTCGAATAAGAGTATCATTCTTGCAGGGAGGAGGAAGAGTTTATCTTTCCTATCACCATTCATCCTGACGTTAGCGGGTAAGAAGACTTTGCTTAGCTCGATTCAGAGGCACGAACACCGCTAACCATGGTCCAACTTTTGTAATGTTAACAGTCGCCCCCATGTCCTTCTGATGCTAGTAAGCTTGCGCAGATATAGCTGCCTGAACCATATCATAAATATTTCCTATTTCTTGTCTACAGGAAAGGTTTATTGAGTGGGTCAACACACACGAAAATATTCACTGGGTGCCGATGATTGAGATGGCGAGGGAGTTCCGCGCTAAAAACAAGCCTGCTGCTGGGGCAAGAATGCCTGTCGGGTTTACTCAAACTTGATTTAAGGCGAACGGCGGCGTGGCGCGTGCCACTTTCTTACGATTCTCAAGATATGCACCGATTTCTGATACTTTAGTATGTTAGTAGAGCGTTAGGCCTCGAATGCATCGTTCAATGTAACTTTAACGACCTTCTACTACTTTGAGTATGGCGATCCGGCACAGGCAACTTTCAGCTCCCGACCCGGATTCGCTTCGAATTCGATCCCCACGCCTGACTTAAAAGGCGTCATCTCGAAGCTAAGCCCGCTCATCAAGCGAGCTTTGCTTCCCAGAAGTCCTTTCCACACTCTCATCTGTATCGTACGATTGCTGGATTTACAAAATCAAAATATGTCTGTACCACACCTCCACGATGAGCTCGCTCGCAACCCACAAAGAGTCAAAGTTGCCACAAAGTTCGGAGATATAGTGGGAGGACGAGCTAACAATGGGTCGGCGGTATTTCTGGGCAAGTTTTGTTGGTTTTGAAATGATATATATGTTGGAAAGAATAGATGTGTTGATGCTAAGTATTGTATGCGCAGAGGTACCTTACGCTTTGCCTCCGAAACGGTTTGAAGATCCGGTACCGCTTCCGTCAAACTTCAGGTATCCTGCAAAAGAATATATCGAGGAATCTACCTGTGAGCGTCAAAGCTGCTGTAATGCCGTACTAAAAGCGCTGAATGACAGAACGACAAACAGATGGGGCTCAGCCATTGAATGATGGACAAGCTGCGGGTATGTCCTATGCCAACGTTGACGTTAAAGTCGATCTGTCCTGCGATTCAAAATTGACCCTGTTATTTAGGTACCCCATTCGTGGATAAAGTAGGCTATGGAAAGCCTTCAGAAAATCCGTAAATATGCTGTATATATTAGACTGACTGGATCTAATAAGCCTCGTAAAGTCTCTTTTTGAACATTGTTGCTCCTCCAAGCTTCCCAGAGAAGAGAAACTTTCCTGTCAAGGTATACATTCATGGAGGGTAGGTGTGGACAGCAGATTGCGCGCTAGATATTGATGCTTATATTTATTATCGTTTTTACTCTAGATTTCTACAATTTGGCTCCCCGCATGGGATAAGCGGTCAAGCCCAGTTCATCTCTGCTGAGCGCTCAGAGGTTTGGGTCAACATTGGCTATCGTCTATCCGTGTTTGGATTTTTAGCTAGCGACAAGCCAAACCTATCAGGAAACTACGGTTTCAAAGACCAGTGGACTGCCCTCGAATGGATTAAAAATAATATTGAAGCCTTTGGAGGTCAGTTTCTTGGGCGTGATGTTAAGGTACCCTTGCAAAAAGACTCACCGAGTTTGGATAGGTGACCCAAATAATATCGAACTATCTGGCCTTTCAGCTGGTAAGACGTCAGAGCCTATACGATTACACTGTTACTAACGCTGAAGCGAATGTCAACTTCAAGGTGCTCATTCTGTTCACCAACTACTTCACCATGCTTCGCGCCTCCCCGAGGGATACAAAGCTCCGTTCCAAACAGTTATTCTGGAGTCAAATGCTATACTGTAAAGCTCTCTTATATTCAGCCAGATGTCTGCTATAATGCTGAATCCTGGTCTACAGAGCTGATCCAAAAACTCAAGCAGAGCTTCGACCGCAATTCGAGGCCCTTTGCAATGCTCTGGATCTAGATCCCAACAGCCCAGACACCCTCGACACACTCAAAGACCCCAAGAAGGTATCCTGGAAGAGTATCACGCATGTCATCGAAACAGAAAAACTGGGCAAATATGGCACCTTCAGAGGGTGCTTGGGGGACGACGGGTGGCTTAGCCCAAAGAAGCCAGGGAGCCCCGTGCCAGAGTCGCTCATGGAATGGCAGCGTACAGGTGGCTTCGCCCATTCATTGCGGGCTCGGGGTGTGAAGGCTGTCGTCCTGGGGGATCTGAAAGAGGAATGGTACCTCTATAGCATCGCGCATCCTATCAATGGTCCTGCAGACATCTTACCTAACTTGGAGCGTTATTTCTCGGACTATCTGTCCCAGAAATTGATCGATGCGTATCCGCCACTGAAGGAGAATGCGAGCAAGGAAGAGGCCACAAGGAGATATGGTGACATTTTAAGCGCTGCGCAGGTCCATTTGCCTGCTCGATTGCTTGTGCGAGACTTGAGGGCAGCAGGGTTTCCTGTTGTACGGTACGAGATTCGATGGACCCCCGAGCAGAATCGGCCACTTGGTAAGCTGCTGGTCTTGTCAGAATAGTTTGACGTGCTCATTGAATCCAAGGCTATGTCACCCATGGCTGTGATCGAGTTCTTTGGGCACTTCGCGAGCCTTCACTCCAGGGTGACCAAAGAGACATCGCCATTGCATGGCTGAATCGAGTTTATGAGGAGCTGGACACTGCCCGCTCTGTTGGGTCCAACTATCGACGCCCATTGACTTCCGTCCTCACCCTGAAAGAAAATAAGACCATTGATTGGGCGGAAGACGCAAGATGGGATGAGATGATGGAGCTGAACGCGGCTGTTGGTGAATTTAAGAGCAAGCTATAATCTTCATCAGATTATCATCTATAACTATCTTTCTTTCTTTTTTATACAGAAAATTGGACCCACATTTTTGAAGTTTCAAGGGAATTCGAATGAGCAGACCCTTGGCGGCTGTGAACAAGCCATCAATTGAGGAACACACGTGATCAGGAGAGGGGCATAAGCGAGCGAAGTCCTCAGGGTTGTCCTCTTTTTCTTGTAACCACGACCTCCATCATCCTCCGTTCCGCAGAGGTTTTCTTTTAGTTGTGTTTTAGCTTTTTATAAAGTCCATCACTCTCTTTACTCCCTTCCATTCTTTTCCTTGCTACCAAAATTTATCTGTCCTCACCTGTACGTTCTAACGGTATTTTGACCATCCTCTGAATCATTGACTGACAATACAGCCTTTGTTCTTTTTTCAAAAAGGCACCATTCAAAACTATTTCTCAAAAATAATCCTTGAATTTAAACCTACAAGCAATATGTTGGCCCACGCACTTACCGCTCTTGTTGCATTGTCAGCACCTCTGTTGGCTCGCGCCCAAGTGACCCCTAGTGAACCTGGTCCAGGTGACGTTTTCCGTGCTGGAACCACCTGCCCCATCGTCTGGCTCGGTGACGCCAACTCAACCACCGACTGGAAAGACATGGCCATCGAGCTCATGACTGGCGACAACTTCAACATGATCCACATTACGAGTGCGTACCATAGAAACATTCATCCATCATTTTTGCCCTCCATCTCCCTGATTTCCACGCTGGTCAAGGCCGCGTGAACCCTGATTCTTTTTGATCCTCTGCGGCGACAGTTTCATGATCTTTCTACATTTTTTTGTATTGAATTCCATTGACTCATGGCCTTTTCTTCACAGCTGTTGCCACTGGTTTGGATGGAACTGTCGACGGCCGCTTTGAATGGGACTGCCCAGAAATGGACCCCTACTCTGCCATTTACTTCTACCAGTTCTCTTCTCCCAACACCCCTGTCAAGACCTGGGTCACCCGTTTCACCATTGCATCGCCTACTGGCCAGACTACTCCCCCAGCTAATGCCACACAGCCTGGCACCAACGACCCTATCCCTTGGGGTGTAGGCAACCTCCTTGACAGAAGCCAGGCCACTCCCCCTCCTAACTTTGGTGCTGGTGGTACTCCCGCTACTCCCAACACACCCACCACTGGAGGCACCGGCAATGGTGCTGGCGCTGGCACAGGAGGCGCTGGAACCCCCAATACCCCCGTCGCCTCTACACCTGTATCCAGGACACCCACCAGCAGCGCCCCCGTCTCTTCGCCATCCAAGGAGCCAACAACGACCCCCAACGACAACAACACTGGTGCTGCTACCGTTGTCGGTGTTGACTCGCGGCTAATCGTTGCCATTGCTGCCGTTCTTTCCGCAGCAATCGCTTGGTGATTGTGATGATTCTGCCTCGGCGCTCCTACCATCTTCCCCGTCTCTTTCGCTTTCTGACATAATTTTCAAGTTTATTTTGGGATATAACAACCAAGGCGTTTTAATTGGCTTGCAAATGGACATTTATTCGATCTGACTTGGCTTCATCTATACATCGTTCAATCATACACTGCACGCCATCATCACCATTGCATCGCACTTTTCATACCAGCTTTTTTGGAATTGCTGCTGTATTTGTCCTCTAGTAGCATTTCATATCTATATCCACGACGCTCCATGTCATGACCTTTTTTCTTTGTGCGCACGGATTTAAAAATACCTATCGGATATCATACCCCCCTCATTTCCTCCTGTTTTCTTGTGGACACGATACCAATCAAGATGGAAACGTTGGCTGAAACTTAGTAATTACATGTGTAATGTCTTTTGTGCTTCCTCTTTTTTCGTTTTACGTAGGGTTTTTCTGTTTGGCTTTTTGTTTAGTGGTTGTAATTCGTGATTGGTTAGTGTGGATGGATGAATGAATGAAATTGTTAGAGCTGTCATATTTATGTCGTGAATCAGTACTGGTCTGGAATGCTGAAAGATGCTTTCCAGTGGTCATTGTGTACCAGCGTTATGATGCAATGAAAAGCAATCGTCATTGTTAGACTACATTCAGTGCCAGTCTGACAAGCTGAAACCTCTTGAATGTCGTTTCTGAGATCTGAGAGTTCTAAGAATGAGTAGTTTGAGATGAAGTTGATATTTGGCCCTGTATGGCGTTGTGGGTCAGTTTCGCCATCTTTGCATGGGTCGATGGCGTAGTTAGTTATCGCATCTGTCTAACACACAGAAGGTCCTCAGTTCGAGCCT
>NHTK01005780.1:0-17076 GCA_002938355.1 Panaeolus cyanescens | reverse complement strand
TTTGCAACTCACCATGAAGACTTCCAACATGCTCAAGCCTCTCTGTGCCCTTCTCGCTCTCGCCATCGGTGTATCTGCAAGTGCTGTGCCTCAGTCACCTCCTCCTCCACCCCCAGGTCAAGGTCCCCCACCTCCCCCATCTCAAGGTCCCCCGCCTCCGCCAGGTCAAGGTCCCCCACCTCCTTTCTCAGCTCAAGGTCCACCTCCTCAATCGCCTCCTCCTCCACCTCCCCCAGCTGGAGGCATTGACCCGATGTCACCTGATCCATACTACCACCCATTGAGCGACTTTGATTTCCAGTCTATTGTACGTCACCCAAGCTTCGTATCTTTCTTCCTTGAGCCAATACGATCCACAGAACCTTGCACTCAACCAAGAATGGATCGAGCTCGACCTTTTCCATCATGGGCTTGCCATGTTTTCCGTCGAAGAGTTCGAAAAGGCCGGCCTCAACGCCGAAGATCGATACCTCATTCAATTCATGGCAGAGCAAGAACTCGGACATGCTATCCTCCTCACCAACATCCTCGGAGAACGGGCCGCCAAACAATGCAAATACCAATACCCCTTCAAGACCGTTCGCGAGTTTGTCGATTTCTGCCAGAAGCTCACGCGATTCGGCGAATCTGGCGTTTATGGATTCTTGGAGCACCTTGACTCGAGGGCTGCGGCCAACTTGTTACTTCAATCGATCACCACTGAGGCGAGGCAGCAGCAGATCTTCAGGCAGTTTGAGGGATTGTTCCCTATGCCTGTATGGTTTGAGACTGGCATCACCCAGAGCATGGCTTGGACTCTTCTTGCACCTTACCTCGTCTCGTGTCCCGCTGAGAACCCGAGGATCGAATGGCAGAACTTCCCTGCGTTGAATATCTTGGTATGTGCTCCTTTTGCATACCTTTCAGCTTTCGACTGACGCTTTCGTAGAACAACCCTGATGCTACACCCCTCTACAAGACCGGTATTCCTGGAAACGATACTACCCCTGCTATTACCCACAACCGCACAATTCCTCTCTCCTACCCCGGTCGCGAAGTCCACTTTGAGTGGGAACTCCCTGGAAAGAAGGTGTCATATAACGATAGTTATATCACCACCACCAAAGCTGGTGAACCCAAGGTTGGTACACCACCCTGCTACCCGCTTTCTTCAAATATACTTATTTAATGCCTTTTAGTTTGTCGTCTGGGTCTCGCAACTCAACATCACCTACACCCCTCTCACCAACATCAAAGGCCAATCTGGAAGCACTATTCAACCAGGTGGCAGAGTCTTTGGTGACAACACCGCTCCTATCGTCAACGGCACCATGTTCGTTGCCATCACCGACCAGGATATCCATGTTACCCCCTTCAATATTTCTTTCTTGAATGACCACATCGTCGCTGGACCTGCTCTTTACCAGAGCGGTTAAACGATTTTTGACAGTGTCTGTATCTTTTTTTCTTTTTATTCTGAGGACTGTTGGAATTTTTACTTGTATTTTTATCTGTATTGTTGTATCGCTCCATGGTTGTTGTTGTCTAGTTTTCATGGAATACCACTAGCACTTGTGCTAGAAATTTCAATGCCTCACTTGACAGTCTAAGACCCTGGCTCATTCGGAATGGCGAAATTAAAAGACACTTGGAGTACAGCCCCGTCAGAATCTTTGACTGGCTTGTCACTATCTTTACCGTCTATTTCTATTTATTGCGTATGTAACTTTCGATGTTCTATTTGTGTTTCTATATTTCTCGTGTATATTTCATTGTGTTGACCCCGACTATTGAATCACTACCTTCGTCGACGTCTGATACGAGCCTAAGGTCAAGTTTCAAACGAAGTCTTCATCTTCTGACGCTCATCACTGACAACCTACACTCGAAGCCTGAGCTTGATCAATTAATTCAATTTCAAATTGATCGACAATCGCAGCCTCGTGGCCGTGCTCTACTGTGTTTCCTACTGTTTCCAAACAGTTTCTTGACCATTCCTCTCACTATTCAATTCGTGAATGTGTTCTGGACCTGTGCCAACTGTCCTAAAAGCCAACCAAAACTTCTCTAGCGTCTCTTAAATCTTAAGCCTACTGTGCTGTCATCCCAAAGCATCTCAAAAATGACCAACGGAGCGGGAACACTTTTCGCCGCAAATCATCATCATGATTCCTAGCTAACGGAACCTGGAAAGTCGACAATGCAAAACGATATCTGAGCTTGAAACTTCCGGTCAACAACCTCCTTTACAATTCTACTGTATTTTCTGAGATATCGACGCTTTCTATGGGCTTGCCTGGGCCAACTTTTCCATCATTTCATGATTAGGCACACGCACGTTGTAATGCATGTGATGGGCCCCGCCGTATCTGCCCGCAATTGATCAATGCGAAACCTCGAACGTTGTTTTTATGCTGGCTCATGGAGATGACAATACAGTTGTGCATTGAAGCTATTTGGATCTTGTTGCTGGCGAAGCTTTCGTTCAGACACACTAGCTGGGCTTTTGCCAGTGGTCACTGTGACGATATTATTGCACAAGGCTATCAATACTAAAGGTAAAAACCGAGCTCACGATTTTCAATAGGCCTCAAACGACCGATTTCAGACTGCCGCGGCTGCTTTTCGCCCAAACGCTATTGTGAACCATGAGCGATGACTGATTCTCGGCTATGAAATGGGCGCTCTCTTCAGCCCATATGGTAACTTGGCTTGGTAAGGTTACAAAGTTTTAGTATCAATTCCGCCATATCGAGACCCCCTCTGCTAAAAATACCCTGAATTCCCGACAGACTACCAATCATAACTTGTGCAAGGCCGAACCTTACCTGATGGTGCTTCCTTATGGCATTTAGAAAACGCCGAAGTGAGGCATTCGACGATCTGTCTTCAATAGGGAGTAGCGGGTATGGCGACGCCAACTGCTTTTCTTCCCTTCCAACTTCTGAGACACATTGGCTGTATAACCTCTTCACTCTTTTTCGTTGTATGACGTCGACAGACGCTAGGGAAGATGTTTAGTCTTCATATCCTTCTTTTGTCATTATCTGTCTGTCTTCATGCCAATGCTCTCCTTCTTCATCGCCAATTCGACCAAATGCCGCGTAAGTCCCTGATTGTCTTAGTGCTTGGTGCGTCAATGGCTGACCTGCGATCTTCTACAGTCTGCGGTCAGGAATGTACCCAGGCAGCACCATTGGGAGCGTGTAATACTGGCGATTGGAATTGCCTGTGTCGGACAGATGCCTTTATGCTAAGCTGCGTGGCTTGTATATCCGGGCACTGTCAGCCAAACACAGTCGACCCATCACTTAGGGCGCTTGAGGGTCAATGCAGAGCTAATGTAAATCACTGATTTTTCTCATAAAAAATTGCTGCTTACATTTTTATAGGGTGTCAACGTCGCCCTGAGTCCCAAACCTCCAGCGCCTCCGAGATCTTCACAATCTGGGACTCTTACCTTCTCATTCCCTCAGGGAGGCACTACTTCAAATAACCCCACACCTACACCCCCTCCTGCTCCTCCGACCACGTCTGTGGCTCCCAGTCGCTCCCCATCAGCCTCCCAGTCAACATTAACCAGTATTTCTTCAACCCCCAGCAGCACTTCCCGTGACAGTCTACTCAATCGGTCCACCAATACCACTCCAGCCCAACATACAGATTCATCATTCTCATCCCCCGCTTCTTCAACAACTACTGCTTCGGTTACTCCACCTGATTCAAACGTGATAGGTCCTGATCTGAATGCTGGTTTCTCTGGATCAGAGAATGAAAGATCCTCATTACCAGTTCCTACCATCGTTGGCGTAACTTTGGGAGTTTCCATCTTGGTGATTGCCATCGTTGCTTTCTTTTTGATGTATATCCGGCGTTTACGAAGAAAGAGGAACGGCGAGAATTATCCAGAAGTTCAAGAATATGTCACTTCCATGGAAAACCGCGTACAAACGAGATGGGGACCACCGCCGCTCAATCCAAACCGTAGAAATTCGGATCCCTCATCTCAGTATACCACGACATCCCTTATATCTTCTCCCAACGCTACAGTCGTGACGAACAGGAAGGGGTGGTCGGGTCCTAACCCAGGTCCTGTTGCACCCCATGAAGACGACATCACTTCGTCAGATATTTATGTTCGTCATGAGGATTCAGGAGTGGTTATATCACCATCTGTTTATGATCCCGTGGAACTTCCACCTGATTACGCGAAGTTGAGAAACCCAACATCCTGAGTCTGATAGTCTTCCCATTCCCTGTCTACTGCCTTTCATTCTATGCTGATATCAACAAATGTTGTATAAAGTCTTTCTTTGAACATCATTTAATAAACGATTGAATACATGTGAAGCTTGAAGCTTGGTGACGAGAACGTAGCAACCTAGCCTCTAATTCGTTCTCTAGTCTAATAGCTATAGAGATCTACCTTTTCATATGCAATTTCAGCAATGACCCATGCTGTGTTACTCAATATCTCCCTCAAAAAAGACCCAACATTTCTGTTATTTATTGCGATGAATGGGAAGTGCAACAAAACACAACCTAAAATAAACTCGAGCGGTGAGCGTCAGCAAATGCCCCTGTCAATGTCCTTGTGATGTCAAAGTCCCCGTGCTTAGTCAGCGTTGGTGGTGCGCAAGAATGCCGGGCGTTGGCGAGCCCGTCATTGCGTCCAACACACTTCAATCAAACAACATCAAGTGCCTAGCGCTTTCATGATCTCAAGGGCCCTTTTTAGGCCGGCTTTAGCTCCCCTTCGGCGAGCTATACAGCCAAATTTCTATACCCGACCCATTCAACGGGTTCCTTCAAGGCGTACCTTGAGTTATTACACAGATGGGCAGGTGAACGCTGCGCTTTTGCAGACCCCACCTCGTCCAAACACCCTTCTGGGAAGAATACGGTTCAGGAAGGATGGAAACCCCAGGTCGAAGCTCGTTGGATTTGCTTTCAGTGAGTACAAAAACACAATATTCTTTTACGTTTAGCAACGATGTCGATGAACTCTGACATTCTTCTCAATTTTTATTTTTATTTTTATGCAGCTTCATTGCTAGCATTCAATCTGCTCACACTCCTCACGATGTATGATTTTATCGAGGACAGCGAAACAGCTCTGAGCCTTATGGCTGGGATCATCTACACGCTCGCAGCGGACGGCGAGTTTTCGTCATATGATCTCAACAAACCGGAGGAAGCATGGTCATATTTTAAAAAGCTCTATCAGGCATTCTCCAGACTACCCCAGGACCAGTTGGACGAGTTGTTCGATGATTTAGAGAGGCTGATCAAGTCTTCGGCTCAGAAGAACTCGGGCGCACCGGCTGAGGCTCAGGCGATAATGAAGGAGGCAGCCGAGAAGATTCACGAGGCTTTTCAGGACATGGAGGAGGTACCTGTTGCACACACGGCAAACTTTGTGTTGTTGATCATGCGGGAGGCTTTGGAGAATTTGGTCAGGCTAGCAGAAGAGGGAGAGGATGACGAAGAGAGTGATACTAAGTACACTTTCCAACTCATTAAGGATCGGTCAAAGAAGGATGCTGGAGCCGTGCTGAAGGATTATGAATCCTTGGGGTAAATTACAAGGTTATCGATTCATTTGTACGCTTTTCATCACTTCTCTTCTTGAAATGTACTAATACATATATCCTCAGGTCTTATCTTCGCTATTTATTTGTTGTCCAGCTATCAAATAATTTACCCTTCGCTCTAATGCATATGCGGGCATTATCAGACTGCAGCAGTACATTTTGTCCCATCTTCACCGGGCATTGCAAACGACCGACCAAAGCTTGTGCAAAGTAACTTCCATTAACGTGCTTTGAGTTGCTCAGGACGAGAATCATAGCCTTTATCACGTCAACCGATGCTTAAAGAGTAATCTACTCTGCAGTTCCGACTCTCATTTCCGATGTACGAATTCCTATAATAAGGACTCACCTAGCTCACCTACTTCATCCCCCAGCCTTGAGCTACCTTGTTACCTTTCACCCATTCAGAAACGCCTTTGTGTAGCCACCAGGTAGGTTGCATTATCAGATATTGCGCTCCTCAAGGTTAACTCTCAATTCACATCATGTAGCTTCGATATGAAATATTTCTCAATCGCCCGTACAGCCGTGATGATCACCACTACATGGAATTTGCTTGTCGCTGCACTCCCATCGGACTACTCCGTCAGTGTTATCCAGCAGACTAGGAACGTTCCACCCGAATTTCGGTGCTACCGTCTTTGCTACCGGGAGCCTATAGAGTGCACCGAAAATTCAGACCTTATTGAAGAATCACCGACGTGCTGGAGATGCTGTTTGAAACCTGAATACTGGTAAAAAGTGGTGCAGGAGCAGATTTTTCAGTTGCCAATGTATCCTGAGAGGGTTGTAAGGGGCAGAAGAAGAAATGGTAGATCGCTCAATGACACTCATACTTAAAACGAACGGTTTCAAACCCGGGAACAAGATGTCATGCCACAAAGATTAAAATGCTAAGATAGTTGCTGTATAATATTGTCCATATGCTACATACATTCAAAACGTATAAAATGACGACCACCACAAAAGTGCAAAAGAAAGCAACGGGAATAGACTGAGTTCTCCCGTCTCATGTTGCCCAAAGGAGCGCAACGCTCTTTGCCCTATCAACAAAAAAGATATACTGTGCCATAAATCATGTCTACTACCTTCGTTCTTTGACGAAGTAATGAAGAGTGATATAACTTGCCGTCGTGAATAGCACGAAGAAGACGGCTAGTAGTGTCATGTTGGGCCACCAGAAAGACTGCATAGATAAAACAAATTAGCATCAGTAAACTCGAAGCCAATGTCCGGTACTTGCCTGAGCTTGGAGGCCGAACACTGAGAGAATGGTGGCGGCGGGTACGTCTAGCTCTACGCCGTACTGATAAGAGGGTTAGAAAAGTGACGACGAAGACGAGTGTGAGGTTCACCTTGATCTCCTTCAATTGGAGATAACGCAGTTCATTGACGGCAAGGGCCTCAAAGGCTGCATGGAAGAAAGAAATTGTATGAAGCCATTGTAAACCAGGTATCACACTTTCACGATTAATAAGCAGGCCAGCGAAAAGGAGACTAAACGACAAGAAATAAATGAGTTGGTAGAGCCATAGAATTGAACCACGAACTTGAACAGCATGATCAAGGTGCCAACAAGACTAGCCACGCTGACACTTGCGAATGCAATTGATAGCCAGAGAACAACGCTGGCTGTGGTTAGATTGAAGAGGACCAAGGTTAACATGAACTTCCAGAATCCGACGACAGTGGGGACCAAGCCAACAAGACCATATGCGATTCCTCCAAACATCAAGGGAGGGATGAGGCGCAATGGCAAAATGTCGAACAAGATCTGCAAGTTATTTTAGCCAAAAAATGGAAAAATGTTGCCTAGCTTCATACCTTGGACGAGAAGTAGGTGAAGGATGAATAGTAACCATTTGACCTGAAATGACAATTATTTAGCATTCAAAGGTCAAGGATGAGTATACCTACCTTTCGCGCATAAAGAGGATTCTCTCATTTGCAAAAAGGCCCAAGCTCGACAAGCACGAGAAACCGAAGAGTGCAAGGGTAAAGAAGAAGAAGCCAAGTCGATTCTGGAATCCAGCAATATCATTGGTAACGTTGTGGAAAAACAATCCACAAATAACTATCAAGAATCAATTAGACATGATTTAAAAGTGAAAAAAAAGACATAAAACATACTGGCCAAGGTGATAGCAGACAGGTAGTGCGCAGTCAACAGAGCTGGATCACGATAAAGGTTCTTGAATGCACGTCCACTTAGAATTCTGAATTGCGTTGCCCAGCTGGCGCGTTTCCTTCCTCTCAACAGCGAGGTCTCCAAAGCAACATCGGGTAGCTCATTGCTGACAGAGTCAGCACCATGCGCGTCGGCGGGACGATCATTCCTGGCAACTTCACGTCTAAGCTGTTCGCCGTCCGCTTTGATACCCGCAGCGATGTCACTGCCAGCGTAGGCACTGACGAGCGTGGTCAAAGCAGGGGTAACAGTTAGGGGCTGTAGCTTCCTTCCCGTGACGGCGCTGATAACGGCGTTATCCTTGAAAGCATCCAAAATTTGTGACGTTTTGTGCTTCAAGTAGTGGCCGGTAGATGAAGATGATGAATGTGAAGAAACAGGAGGACGGGCACTACCCTCAGGAGGGCTATTGGGAGCAAGGGATCGAACTGAAGGGGGAACACTGTGAAGAGTAATGGAAAGACCTCGCTCTGGGTCTTCGTTGCCAGTATCCTCTGATGGTGTTGAAGCATCAACGGGTGTCCTACCACCACTTCGTGTACCAGTACTGGCTTGCATGGTCAAATCGACTATGTGACGAGGCGTAAGAAAACAGTAATTGAGAACAGCGCGGAAGAAAACGTACTCAAGAAATCGGCGACATTGAAACCAGGGGGACAAGGTTGACCAATAGAAGCAAAGTAGGATTGGCATTTAGCAAATTCGCCTGAATAGACCAGCTTGCCTGCAGCAAGAACCACTAGTTGGTCGAAAAGCGCGACAATGTTACTCCTTGGTTGATGAATGGTGAAAACAACAGTTCGGTTGTAATCGCGAGCCAATGAAACCAAGCTATCCACAACGTTGAAGGCGTTGTAAGCGTCCAGGCCGCTCGTAGGTTCATCCAAGAACAGTATAGATGGAGATGTAACCAACTCGCAGGCAATTGAAACGCGACGCTTCTCACCGCCGGAAATAGAGCGACGACCTATGGAAGAAATGATCAACTAACAAAACGATGCATGGATAAAGACTGAGCATACCACTATCCCCAATACGCATATCCTTGATTCCCAAAATACCAAGCTCGTTCATGGTTTCCAAAGTCCTGAACTTCTTTGCCTCAAAACTCATCTCACGGGGGAGCCTAAGGAGAGCACTATACAAAACGGTTTCATAAACCGTCAAAGTGCTCATGAGCGTATCCTCCTGGTCCACGAAGCCGATGACTTTCTTGAATTCGGCATCAGTGACTTCACGTCCATTGACAAGCGTCGTGCCAGCAACGGCCCCACGCTTCTGCTTCCGCGCCAAAATATCAAGGAAAGTGGACTTTCCTGCTCCAGAAGCACCCATGATGGCCATTACCTGTCCTGGTTTGACGCAGCCAGATATGTTGTCCAAGATCGTTCGACTTCCCAAAGTATATGTGATGTTGGAGAAATAAAGGGATGCAGGGACGTGATCGGTCATTAGACGTGAAGCTTCGCTCTCCGGTAGACGAATTTTGGCAAATTCTCCACCTTTGCCAGCTCGGCCAGCGTACCAAAGAACTTTTCACACTATTGTTAGTGAAGTTCATTGAAAGAATTGATGGCGCCACTCACCCGAGAAAGATAACAAGACAACTAAGCAGGCACTGGCTGCGCTCAGTGCCACCCAACGTGTGTTGTCAGGTTTTGGAGGTCTCTGAAAATAAATTCTGAGTTTATGGATAAAGATAGATGTTAAGAATGCTTACAACGTAACCAGGAACTTGGGAATAGTGAAGACATTCGCCACCATGGCATTTCAGGGTAATATACTCGTCACCGAATATTTGAAGAATAAGCTTGTTCATTTCAGGTTCTTCGAATTTGCAACCTTGGCCGGATTTACAGCTAAATTTAGCTGGTCCTCGAATGTTCTCTTTCAAGAAATCACCAATGTCTGCAGCAGATGTGAATATTCGGAACAAGATTCGACATAAACAGTGTGCGCACCAACGCTGCCATCTTCTCCGCAAATAAAGCGCCCAGGTACACATGAGCACTTAATCTTCTTACAATCATATTGCGTGGAGTTGGTATTGTAATCGTGGCTAGCAGAGGATTCGCATTCGTCGAGGGCACAATAGAAAGATTCGATTTCCTTGGTCCAAAACTGGAACGAGCAACTCCTGTCTTCTTTCGTGCAGCTAAATGTAACCTGTGGAGGTCGTCCGGGCAGCATGTCAAGAATCTTTCGATCTAAAATGCAAGATTTCAGCGAGGACGTCGTGAATTAATCCAATATGGTGACATACTTGTAACATCGCACATCTGATGGTTATTAAAAACTGTTTCTCCACCCTTGTAACATGTCATGTTTCCGATTTCGTCGTTGCTGTTAATAACACCACCAGGGAGAGGGAATCCGCGGCAAGCGTTATCAGTTTCGCAGACTGTACACGAACTTTAGATTTTGACACGGGCTTTGAGAGAGGTAAAACACACCATTGCAATTAATTCCGCCCCATCCCTCCTTACAGTTACAAGGATTGTCGCCGTCACGGGGATGACGATGTTCACCATCCGCTAACGAATCGCATTCTGCAAACATAGTTTAAGCACCTCAATGCTTGTCGTCATTCTGGAAACCTACGTGGTGTGAGACAGTCAACACCAGCCCATCCTGCTGGACACTTGCACTGGCCATTATATTGGTCACATTGGCCATATTGACCGCAAGTGAATGCCGGTAGCATGCAATTGAAGCATGGAGGACATCTACCTGTTAAACGCGGGGTAAGATTAATCCGTTAGAAACGATACATGGCACCCTTACGGGGAGGTGCTACGTCTGAAAGGACATTGAATTTCTAAATTGTATGTTAGCACAATAGATTTGGGCAATGTACGAGCAAAGCGCCACCTCTGACACATAGCTACGGTCGGCAGTTGTTCCAAGAGATGAGGTGTTTCTACGAGCAGACGCGGTATGTGATGATGACAAGACAAGGATAAGCAGCGATATCGGCAATATTCTCGCTGATATTGAAAGCAGCAGCGAGGAAGGCCTCTGCGCAGCCATGTCCGGGGTAAATGGTGGTTCGCTATAACAAGGCTAAAGAGCTCGGTGCTGCTGTCATAGGCGCGTGACCCGAAGTTCCGGTCAACAACGACAAACTTGCCCAGACACCGTCATCATCAGCGACCTCGACACCTGATGAGCACCGCTCTTGACCTTCTTATCTTTGCTACAGCATGGACACATGTTATATTAGCGCCATATACCAAAGTGGAGGAGAGTTTTAATCTTCATGCAACCCACGATGCCCTGATGTACGGCGTTGGAGCCAAAAATCTATTCAAAGTGCGAACTCGAGACTTTGTTGCGCGTTAATTGAAGTGTAACGACACATCTTGAAGTATGACCACTTCGTATTCCCTGGTGCTGTCCCTAGAACGTTTATTGGAAGCACTCTGCTTGCCTGGCTTGCTTCACCAGTTATCAAACTAGCTGCATCCCAAGGATTGCTAGTCACGAAATTTCAGCTTCAGATTCTCAGTATGTCCAATTGTTTCTGTAGCTTGCTATGGATCTAACACGTATATACCAGTTCGCCTTGTTTTGGCGAGCTTGAATGCCTGGACATTATGTCGGATACGTCGTGCAGTCGACACCCGCTTCGGACGCTTGACTGGGTTCTTCTTCACCCTTCTAACTTGCTCCCAGTTCCATTTTCCGTTTTGGATGGGTAGAACTATTCCAAATATGTTTGCCATGATTCCAGGTACAGTTTATTGCCTTTCAAAGTTATGTAGCCTGACCCATAATTGTCTTAAGTGAACCTCGCAACCCATCTTTTAGTATCCAGAACGCCAAGGTCGACAATTATACCTGAGAAGCGTGTCCAATGGTCAATATTTCTTTTGGCCTTCTCTGCTGCTGTATTTCGGGCAGAGATAGCCGCTTTTCTCGCTCCTTTTTGTCTGCAAATGTTAGTTTCGAAACAAATCTCACTCGCAAACCTGTTGAAGACAGGAGTCCTTGCAAGTGTCATCTCAGCTGGTAAAGCCTCACTTGTCCTCCGCTTCTGGCTGCAGCCTGAATTAAACTCTTCTTCTTTAGCATGCACGACACTTGTTGACTCTTACTTTTGGGATAAGTTTCCGCTCTGGCCAGAGTTTTCCAGTGTCTTCTTTAATGTCATAGAAGGAAAAAGCGCGGAATGGGGTGTAAGTATTATCATTCTACACCTTCGCCTCCAGGTTCATTTTGTTTTTCAGGTTTCACCGCGCCACGTCTACTACACGTCGTACCTTCCCAAGCTCCTGTTAAGCGCCCTCCCCCTATCCATCATTGGATTCCTTGTCGACCAGCGATTCCGCGAACTGTTCCTGCCCTCGGTGGCCTTTATTTCCCTCATCAGCAATTTAGGCCACAAAGAATGGAGGTTTATCGTTTATGTCGTTCCTATATTCAACATTGCTGCAGCGCGAGGCTGTCGCTTTTTGTACGTTTATCTCCGCTTACAGCGGAATAGTCATATTAACAGGTTCTCCATTAGGGCATCGAGGCGAAAGAGCACCATCGTTGGACGATTGATGTTCCTTATACCCATCGGAGGCCTCCTAGTCAACGTTCTTTTCACGTTCCTTTCAACGAAGGCGTCATGCGCTAACTATCCAGGCGGCGAAGCTCTGACCCGGTTCCATGGAATCTATTCGAAAGATACGCCAGTACACGTACATATCTCCAACCTCGCAGCTCAAACAGGGGCATCTCTCTTTTTACAACTCAACGCTCCTCCTACGCACCCATCTCTTCCCGCTTCCTTTGCCAATCCTTGGGTGTACAATAAGACTGAGGGTCTGACGATTCAAGACCTGTCCTCGACTACAAGCAAGACGCCTTTCACGCACCTCATCGCAGAAGTGGATCCTTCGAGTGATGCCATTCTTCGAAAGCATTGGCAAACGGTCGAAACTATCAAAGGTTTTGATCGTTGGGCGATTAACCGCGACTTGTTGAAAAGACGGGACCCGGTGGACTTGTTAACGAATCTTCCTCGAGTGCTACAGTTCGTAGAAAGTGATAAGCTGTGGATCTTGGAGAGGAAGAAATAGTTGGTAATTGTAACGGATGTCCTATTACGACCGTTCGCCTAATTATGCTAGTGCCAATGCATACATCCGAACGGATCAAATTGACGTCAATCTTTGGCTTGCATCTGTCGTTGAGTAGGCTGGCACCTACGGTATGTCGGGTATCATTGCGGTTATTCATACCGGTACACCAATAAGAGGATGGAACTAATTGGTCAAACCTTGCTCCAAAACCGACCAGCGCTAAACATTAGTGCTCTGCTGGCCAGATGTTTCAACCGTTACTCATTGTTCTTCAAGGTATAAAAGCTCCATTTGAAATCTCATCTCTCCACCACTCGCAAAACAGCTACACATCCACTTTACACCATTAACTTGAAAATGAAGTTCTTCACAGGTCTCGTTGTTCTCTCCGGTGTCGTTGCCGTCTTCGCCGCGGAACCAACTACGACTCCCATTCTTGCGGATTTGCAACAACTGAAAGCGACTGTTGCTTCCTTCAACGATAAAATAAATGCTCTCAGTATCGTCAATTTTGCTAGTGCATATGTGATTAGATGGCTTTCCACTTTTTAAAATTATATCACGAATCTCTCTCATTTGTCGCGATTGCATCCAACAGGCCGTGCACACCGAGGGTCGTAATGTCATCACTCTACTTGACGTCATCACGCGCGATACTCAGGTACATACCTTGGAATCCCAACTCTGTTTCGAAGACCTGTGCTGACACTCATGACATGATTAGGCGCTGGCAGGCAATCCCATCACCCAAGCAGACATGACCTCAATTTTCACTGCCCTTCAAGAGATACAACCTCTTGTGAACACCGCCATGACCAGCCTAATCGCGAAAAGGATCATTCTGTTAGCGTTTCAGGGCCTGGGATTTATGCAAATTGCTAGGAAGGATCTGGCCGACTTGAAGACCAGTATGTTGGCTCTCGAGGCTGCAGCGACGACAGTTGTAATTCCAGTGAGTACTAACGCCTAATTGGGAGTGGGATTCTCAAGTAACGTGTTATTTGATCCTTAGGACGCAGTTAAGCCTGAACTGCAGGCCTTTTTCGATGCGATCAACAAGGTTATGGATGCGGTTATCGCAGCGTATGCAGTTTAGACCATGATTGATTACTTGCAACAGAGGACCAGTGCCAGGTTTCATTCGAAACGGACATCTATACATAGAAACGTGTTGAATTCGAATAAGACTCGCTTCTCTTCGTATTGATTCTGTCTGCTTTGATGATGTAAAGTGCGAGCGCTTCGAGTGCATGACAACGATTCGCTAAGTGGGCCGACGGATAAGTTCCATTCTGCAACACCAAGCTTGCATCGAGTCCCAAGTTGCATATCATGGCCTAAAATTGATGTCATTACAACGATTCTGAAAGCACACTCTCTTTACAAAAGCGCTCCAGAAAGTGTCAACGCAAGAGAAACCACAAAAATGATGCCCGTGCACTGTACGGCACCGAATGACCCATGCTGTGAAGCGCTGCCGGTAGCCAGAGTTACAGTCGCTACTGGCACGAGTTCTGCGTTGTACGTGGTGGGGTATGGTTCGGGCACAGAAGTAGGCCAGGGACCTGCTCCAGGTTGAATTTGGGGAACCAATAGATCGCCGACGCAGGCAGCGGTCTTGCGTTCGTCGTCAAATTTGCAGTCTGCATCCACGCCAGGCTCGAGGTACAGACCACCGCTGTCAGGGTTAGGCCATACCATCAAAGGAGGGTACTGTTCTTTGGCGGTGGATGGTCCTTGTTCCAGGGTATCTGCGTATAACAGAGCATAAGTGCACCACTTTATACAATCATCATCACGACTATGCTTACATTCCAGTACGGTCGTTGGTTGTGAAATGATGGTGATATCCGCGTTTTTATTGTGGATAACAAGGCGACTGCGGATATCTTGAACAGCAATTTTTACCCCTCCACTTTCAGCAGCACCGATGGCAGAATAAATTGTGGTACCCGCATTTTCAATGCTGAAATCTGATTGCGTAGGACCGGGGGGCTTTGCGCGATATACTGTAATAGTGCTGGCATCTAGGACGCAATTCGTCAGTGGAAGGTTCAGGGGGGCAAACCCGGAAATTGAAGGTCTGACCTGCACAGGCAAGCAAGCTAACCATCATAAAAACGAATCCAGTGATAAGTTTTCCGTTGGACATCATCTTAATTTTTAGAGAGTGTGTTTGAAAATGAGTGTGTTTAGTGGGTCTGAGATGGCGGTGTCAGGTTCGGGATTCGTCTGCGTTTTGAGGTTGCAGTTGTTGGAGGGAAGAAGGAAAGAAACAAAGATTGTTAAATTTCCATTCGAGGCTCCTGATGATATTTCTATCACACGCATATTCGAGCCGGGTGCGCAAGACTGCGCATTTATCGGATGATGGATGGTTGTTGCGCAGCTGCGATTGCCATTTGCAAACCACAAAGGGGGTAAGCACGCGTGAGAAGTTACACAGAGAACGTGGCTGAGATACTGTACCAATTGGATCATTTCGACAGTCAGCAGTCAGCAACCCCCTTGTCGAGTCGAAATCTGTCAGCAGTCAGCAGTCAGACTTGGGTTTGTCGAAATCATCCAACGAAACCAACCCAAAAAGGTCAATTTCTTGGCAAAATTCTGTCAAAATCCGCATTTTGTCAGCCTGTCAGCACCCAGTTTGTCGAAAACAAAATTTCGTCAGACGTGTCAGCAGTCAGACCCCCTGTCGAAATGATCCAATTGGTACAGTAAGATCATCTAAGTACATATGATGGTAAAGACGTCGCCTTCACGCCAGCATCGACCACAGACGATCCAGCAAGATGGTTACATGTACCGTGGTATTTAAAGTAGCTGAGGAGGTGAAATAAGTACTGTGCTCAAATGGCTGATACTATGACAGAACGCATCGTCATTCCCATTGCATTCGATCATGACCATCCGGCAGACCACAACGGCAGCACGTTCTTCCCTTATAATTACAAGCATTGGGCTATGGAAAATATCTTTCTTGTCAGTATTTATTCAATAGCACATATTTTGTAGAGTTTTCAACAATAGATTGCAGCATCACGAGCTCGTTCAAAAGTGGGCCGTTGGCTTCAGACACTTCGAAGAAATGAGTGATCCGCATCAGGATCGACGGTGCTAATCATAGGTGAGTAACCACAGGTAGGGAAATTTACATAGATTTGAACTAAAGGTTAACACGAACGGCTCACCCTCGAACAGCCTTCAAACCCCGTACTTACTCTCTGTGTGGGATACACATCCGGCGGGATTTAGACGCGCGGAAAGCCTATAATGGTGAGACGGGTCACATCGGAATACTAGCGGGTTCAATGTTACGACCTCCGAGTCTTCAACACCGAATCAACCGACGAATGTTGATCCATAAATGCAAAACACCATCCGAGTCGTGCAACCATGTACCCATGGTCATATCCCTTCTATGGTTTCACGCACAGAAGAGCCGAACGGCGCTAAAAAGTCTACCGTGCAGATAGAGCATACACTCTGAGTCTATGATTCCCCAAATCGAATATAAACGACCATACTTCGAACTCAACCTTAAAACTATTCTCTAGTATACTTCATCTCTATCTCATCGCACAAGTGCATTCTAACTACTATCCCTTTAACACAGTAACAAATCTACCACCATGAACCCCAAATTCCTCAGCAGCCCAATCACCGTCCTGCTCATCAGCATCATTAATTATAACATTATCAGCGCCTCAGCCCAAGACCCAGCCGTCATCGATGTCGGCACTGCCACCAACAAGCCTCCTCTGGACGTCCCACACCTTGTCGCGTACTTCACGCAAATCGGCGCCGCTATCACCTCCCTCAACACGACCATCAGCGCGCTGACAAGCGAGAATTACGATGTCGCAGATGTACGTCCATTCCTCGAACGTCAAACGAGCCGCCGTTAATATTTTGGAACTAGGAGATCCACTCTGGATTTCATGAAGTGAGATCAATCGTCAAAGAAGCTACCAAACGCGCTGAAGTTGGTGTTTCCTTTCTTCACACCGGGACTGAGCACTCTAACATTTCATAATCACAGGAACCCATCCTCCCACCACCCCAACCCAGCGGCACAGGAACCAACACCACCAGTCCCCTCCTCACCGCGCTCACCACCCTCGAACCCATCGCACTCTCCACACTGCAAAACCTCATCTCCAAACAACCCATCGCCGCGGGGTTCACGAAACATAACCCTATCAAGCAGATTAACAAGGATTTGGAAAAGTTGAGAGATCGA
>NHTK01005779.1:0-16979 GCA_002938355.1 Panaeolus cyanescens | reverse complement strand
GAGCTTCTTAAGGACATTGGGAGAAGGCTTTGATGGCTCTCCTCTCGGTTGCACATTGCTCCTGACGCTCAGGAAGCTCTTCGCACTACCTGTCGAAAGCATATTGGATGACTGCGCATCCTTCTCGAGATGGGGTCTGGGTAGCTTCTTTGCCCTCCCGAGGGCAGAGATATTACTCTGCACGCTCCTCGTACTGCCCGTGGACTGCATGTTTTCATCCTCGCGTTGATGACGGGGAGTGTTGTCGCCAACGCGGGGCAGTCTGCGCGAGTTAGATCGGGAGGGGCTTTCTGGTCGACGGGGGGATGAGGAGCTTGCCTGCATTCGAGCCTGGCTGGGTTCAGGCCAGTACCCTGGAGTAGCGAAGGATGATGACTTCTTGTGTACCAAGACTGGGCGACGAGCTGGACTCTCCTTGAACACAACATTGGGACCAAGGCTCTTCGTGGAGAGATTGTTTTGCCGCATGTAAAATGATTCCGGCTCGACGTCTAAGTGCTGGGTGCGGGGGACATAACCTGACCAGTGTCCGAGCTCGTTCCAGGATTCCGGAATACCTTGTGCCTGACGGGGTACCGACTCTGGAAGATATAGTTCCCGTGTTTGACTTGTACCAGTGTGGTTTGGAGCCACATGCCTGAAGGGATCGGTGTCGGGCTCAGCCATTTCGATTTTTACGACCTTCATCCGAGTCCCTCTCAGGTCCTCGTAACTTGGGATTGGAGGGGGAACCATACCGCGTGGGTCAGTTGGGCGCCGCACTTGTCGATTGAGGAATAGGTTGTTGTTGGAGACTGATCCCTGAGATTTGACCATGACCGGGGGTGAGGGGAATTGTCTGATGATGTCACCGTTGTCCGTGGGCAGGTGGAAAGCTGGGGACGACCGAGGGATGGGAATAGGGACAGGGACCGCTTTTTCGACCTTACGAGTACTACCAGGTTTCAAGGGCAGTGGTTTGTCCTTGTCGTACACTGGTTTCGAAGGTTTTACTAGTACTTGTGGCTGTTTTCCGTTAACCTTAGACTTTTCCGTTGGCGCAGTGCGCGGGAGTCTGTTTGAGTTCTTGCTGCTATGACCAGTACCGTTGTAGTGAGAGTCCTTTTGGACTGGGGTGTGTGCAATGCCAATGACTCTCGACGGGTCATTGGCATTCACAGGAACGTCGACAACGACGTTCGCAGCCGTGAGAGGAGTGCTTCCAAAGTACATTGGATGCATTTGGGGTAGCGAATGTGAGCGCCGAACTATTTTTTTCCGTTCCCTGATTGATGTCAGAAAAGAGATTGATTAGAATATATAACAAAGAAAAATTGAAAACATGACAACATACCTCTCTTTATCAGGGAAGACTTTATCCTTGATCTTCCTTATTGAGTCCATGTTGGACTGAAACTGTGGTAATTGCGGTTTGATGTTCTGTAGTAGTTGCTAGAGAAATGTCGATGTTATCGAGGTGGGTGAAGTTGTGAGATTGAAGACGCCACAAGTCCATCGCTTATAAGCCAAAAGACAACGACGCATTGTTCTGCATCTTTATCTTCCAATGCATCACAGAGTGGCTCGCGTTTGTGTCGCCGGCTGATGCTATCCCCTTGAGTTGGTGAAGCCCGACCCAATGAAGGAAAAAAAAGGATAACGCGAGCATCTCATATTTTGTCAAAGCACGAGGCGCGCTTCTACCCTTCGCGTTCCCTTTGTCATACAATGCGGGACCAAGGATCGCAAGAAGCAGCAGGTGTCTGTTACTACCCAATATAGAAGGTCCCGCAACTCGAAGTTGACCAGCGCTTACATTTGCGTTGCACAATGCAAAGCGGCCAGCGCCAAACAAACCGCAACAGGATTAGCAGGCGTCAAACCATTCAGAAACGAAAACCGACTTGTTGACTGACTGATATTGTACAATAGATTTACATGTTTAGATGATTAGCAAACCTGAAAAAAATAAGTGATGTGACTGAAAAACTGAATGAGACTATCAACTCGAAATTGTACCAGGAACAGGCTCAGGGCCTTCCGATGATTCTTGTGACTCGTTTGGGGGCAGCTCAGAGGTCGAATCTGGCTTATTTTCCGTCGTCGTTGCAGAGGCATCTTGATTCCAAAATGAACGCTGAGGAACTTCTTCACCACCTCCCATAGGTTCGTCCTCTGAACCACTTCCACCAATAACTTCATCGTCTTTCTCTGCAACACCATCAAACATATTCTCAAACACCCGCACAGTTCCACCTCCAAGTATGGCAAAAACAACGTTCGAAAATACGTCCTTGAACGGTGCCTTGACGTCGTCGTCTGGATCGCTCGGTGGGCCCAATAGCAACTCCCTGAAAATGCCGGCGACAACATCAACTTCATTCTGGAAAACGCCTGTTCCAAAGCTGCCCAAGACCAGGTGCTGGGCTCCTTGCTGCTGGAACACCTTCAGAATACGGAAGATTCTTTCCTTCATTTCAGACGTGATCGCAGACTCGGCCTCTTGGAGCGTCATCAGGACTGCGGGGGACTCTGGGAGTGCGAGTTCAGAGGGGTCTGTTACAGGGGGAAGAGCATGTTCATCCTCAGGCGATGCGAAGGGGTTGTCTGATTCAGAAAACTTGTCCACAATGTCTGCCGAAGGCGCTGTGATTATCGGTTCTGGGTCGTCTGTAGCATCCTGGTCGTTCAGCGTGTGTTCGGATACGTTGCTTCCAAGGTTTGAATCGCTGTCGTTATTGACATCATCCTTTCTGAGTTCTTCTTCCATACTCTTCATCACATCAGGCGTTTGGACATGCGTATCACCCAACTCCTCTGCGAGTTGAGATATTTCCCGGTCAATCTCAGCCATCTTCTCTTGCACTTCTTCCCTGTGACCTTCAATCTTCAGGATTTGTTCCCCAATCTCAACAGCACGTTGCGTCTCCTGTTCATCGACGTCCATTGCACCTTCTTCCACATTCAGTTCATCGCCCGCCCTTTTCTCGCTCTCCTCTTGCAACATCTTCAAAGATCGATCCAGCTCATCCGCAGCACTCTGCATATCTGCTCTCACTCCTTTTAAACGCTCCATCTCACCCTCCCTAATAGTCTGTTCCTCCTTTTTCCTCTTCTCAGCCAATCGCCACATATCTTTCGCAACCGCGTTGGCACGTTCCTCCATCTCTCGCTGCTCATGATTCCACTTGACGCGATCCCTGACTTCTCCTGCATTTACAGCAGCGCAAGTGAGAATGTCAGCGACAATGGGCGCTTTCCAATCACCCTTATCGTTCCTGAATAGAGCGACGGAAGGCGAATACACAATGGAATGCGTGTAAAAGGCATTGTCGGGGTCAGCTTGCCAATGTCCATAGAATGCTTGCGCAGTCGGAGTAAGTAGCGAAGGATAAAGTGTTGACACCCGAGCCAAAGATTCTTCCTGAATAAAATGTCAACACTGTTACTATCACATCGAAGGTCGAAGAACCTACCTGAGCCTGAGCACCATTTAAAAATCCTCCACCTGGCTTTTTGGCAGACGCGAAATTGAGGACACCGATCGTCTTGTTCTGCACAGACTCATCGTGTTGAATCAGATGATGGAGTTTACGTGTCCCTACGAGAGTTGAGTATTCCGCAATGACGATTCTCGTCTTGACGTTAGTCGGTGTCTCCCTGTTTGTTTCCAACACAATTTTCTCCGGCTCTGGAACTGAAGAAGGTGCAGTAGAATGAAGAGAAGTAGGCGTTTGTTGTGGGGTGGCATCTTTCAGTGAATCGCTGGTGGTCAACACGGTGGGCTGTGACTCAGTGCTCGTCCCTGCAGAGCTAGGGGCATGAACAGCGGAAGGTTCTGCATCTCCCGCATTGACAGTGACATCGGAACCACTTTCCGCGACAGCATTGGCTTCGTCCTGCTGTGATTCCACTGCAACTCGTCCATCCATCTCTTCTGGTGCAACCTTTGTGCCTGGCTCCTCTCCATCCCAGTCAGGCCCAAAGTATATCGTTTCTTTCGCAACTAACTCAATTGCCTCCTTCAAATCCACTTTAATTTCCTTTCCATGAGAGTGATAGGTGTAAAATCCGTCGTCCAATGAGCCAAGAGTGGAGAGAGCGATCTCTCGCAGTTCGTCACGAGAGAGGCGATATGCTTTGTTTCTCGGCTGATATCGACCACGGTGAGGTCGTCGGCGATGTCGATATGGCTCATGTGTGGGCTGCGCCTCAGCTGATGCAGTATTGGTGTCATCAAATGGCCATGCTCCAGGTGTGCGCGGAATGTCCTGCGATGTATCAAATTCTGTATTGGCTCTGAAAAACAGCAAAGGAACTCTTTGAGTATGATCTGACAAAAACAAGATTTCACCCGCTTACAGAAGCATAAGTGAGTCGTGATTGGCACGGTTTCCTGCGGATTGTTAGGGATAAAGGAGAAAGTGGGCACAGGGTTAATTCCTGTGTTCTTTGGACGACCCAAATCCAACTTGAACACGTTACACAAGATCCTGAAATAGTGACGTTTGCCGCGCTATATATTTACAGTCACTGGATGGGATGTTTGGATTGGTACAGGGCGTAGATGGATGCGATAAGAGATAAAGAAGGCTATAAGCGCTGAACGTGAGTGTCATTGTCCGATGCAAAATGATTCACCAGGGTTTAATTTTGCTTTGAGTGACGGCACCGCCACCCAATTAGGGGCCTCACGCAAGGGAAGTTGAACGCAAATGTTGAAGCAATTGAAGCAAAGGCTAATATTCAATTTTTGATAGAATTTGGAATCAATTTGGAATGCGTTTCCACTGCCTTTCCACCAAAAAAAATAACAGATCTGACAGCGAGTTAAAGAGATATCATACAATATACAGTTGTATAGTCTACATAAAATGTCCAGTGATGGTTGAAAGATGCATGGAAGAGATGACCAACAATAAACCTAATTTACAAAGTCGAGCGACAAGAAAGATAAAAAGAGCAAGAGGAAAGAGTACATATGTTACAAGGTTGAAGGGACATGTCTAGAAAACAGAAATCGACGAAAAATAGAATGTGATCTCACCTACTTCCACATATTGTAACCCCATAACGTCCAACCAGAACTCGGCGAGAACTCGGAAGAAAACTTGGAATGAACTTTGGGATCGGGAGTAGCGAATAAGACGACTTGGAAGGAGGTTCGAAACCTTGCTCCCGGGTCCACTAGCAGTTCTTTCCATATTTTCGCCACTGTGCGGACGTCGTTTTGGAAAACACCGGTCCCAAAGGAACCTAACACAAGGCTGGTGATGCCTTGTTTTTCGAAGAGGGCGAGGATTCGAGCCATTCGCTCCTTCATGACATCCCTAATCTGCCTTTCCGTCTCATGTTTAGGCAATTGGGTTGCCTTCCGCACATGACCCGCATTGACAGCTGGACTAGTTATTATATCGACTTTCATGGGGGCGTGCCATGCACCATCGTCGTCCCGAAAGATAGAGATAGCTGGAGAGTACACCATAGAATGAGTGTAATATCCACCATACGCGCTATGACGATGGGTTTTGTAGAATGGAGATGCATTATCTGACGACAGTGCGATGTAGAGGTTTGAAGATCGAGCGAGGGATTCTTCTTGAGCCTGAGCGCCATTTTGAAAGCCACCTCCTGGACTTGTGGCCGATGCAAAGTTTAGAACACCAATTTTGTGCCGCGGGTAGTGTTCCGACAAATACCGGAAACCTTGGAGAGTTGAGAGCCGGTGGATAAGAACTCGGACAGGCGGTCCATCGTGTGGAATATACGGAGACCCATCAGAATTACGCCGTTCCCAGTTTACAAGGTCTGGATGATCTGATGGATAAAACATTGTACTTCGCTCAACACGCTTGGATTGGCCATCCATGCGGTATCGCACGATAGAGTGGTTTACTCTGTCCGGCACATCAATATATTCGTCGTGTATCGCCAAAAGAGTCGAATGTGCTATATCTTTGAGATGCGACCGGTATTTATCAGCTTGAAGGCGGGCATTTTCTTCTTTCGAGTTATGTCGCGAATGATGTGACTTGCTTTGTTGTTGTTCTCTTTTCCGTAAGAGTTCTGCCTGATTCTGCCTCGCTCGTCGACGTTGAGCTTCTTGTAACTCCCTGAATTCTTGCTCCTGCCGCCTTAGAAATGCCTCTCGCGCGCTCTCTCGCTCAGGTCCTATTCTTTGTCCTAGAGACTGAGCATAGTGAGACGGGCCAGCGTTCGCTGGTGGTAATTCTTGATATAGTGGTGGTGGGGACTGAAATTCGCTGGGCAGGTTCATGATGGTGAAAAGGCAAGATGACGAAACTGGAGCCGACCTTTGTATTGCCAAAGCCCATCCACATACAGCGTGTCACAAACTCACAGGCTCATTACACTTGATTCCCCTTTAGGACTGGCTTTTTCTGACCGCACAACGAAAAGAATAGCCTCTTTACCTGCGGACACTGTGCATTCACAGCAATACTATACATCCAACGGCGAACTGTCCCCATAAGTGACCATTCTAATCGTGGGCAAGATCACTACATCGGAGTCAATCCCCGAGTCCAACAGGGTCCACCATTAAGTATTGAACGTCAGACTTCAGTGCATCTGACCATCTGTCAGCCATGAGCATGATAACGCGTTCCAGTCTTCAATAAGTATGGCTTGAGTAGGCACTGCATGCCATTACCTACATAGTACCAATAGCGTTGGTTGACTGATAAAGGCTGTGCTGAATGATAGTAATGTGAGAAAGACTTGCCTATTTATTACCGAGCCACTGTCATCCAAAAGACAGCGTGCAGTCAAGCGTGGCCGAGCAGTTACATATAGCACTTTTATGAAAAAATTCCTCCTACTCGAGCATCCTAGGCTATCATGATTGGGTCCTATCGAAGCCATTGAGCACTGGGGTCTTGATTCTTGAAAGACTCCCGTGGGAAGTAATTACGTACAATTCACATGAATTCCCCTCCTCGACGTCGACCAGGTTGAACATTCTCCAACACATCTTCAACACCAAATAAAACGGTGAATGACCTTAGATTCAGCCAGGACATGTCAACCTTTCCCAATCACTTCTTATATTCAGATGATGAAGTATTCTTTGATGAGATGGAGGAGGATTATGATGCGCTTGAGTATGCAGAAGATCTCCTGGATTCTCCTGAACCTTTATTCCACAACACAGCCGAAAATGAATTTAGCGATATTGACTGGATCTCTGAAGCTGGATATATGCTAGAAGACTCTTTTGGTCCCATCGATGAGGACGTTTTTGATGAGTCACAGGACGGCGTTCAACCGGAAGACGAATCGCAAACCTCCGTGGCAGAGGGCGAGTTGGATAGCACGCAGAGTTCGGCGTTCGTCTTTATCGACTCTCATTGCGAGCTGCTTACTGATAATATTTCTTCAGGGTACCAGAAGTCATAGATCACATTGAGAATTTTGTTCTTGGATTCCTAAACCAAGTCCTCGAAATGCTGCCAGATAGAAAGGTTACAGGCTCCGAGGAGAGCGGTTCAGAATCCGATTCTCCAAGCACGTCTATAAGAGCAAAGAGGAAGAAAATTGAAATCCCACTGGTAGACCGACGCAAGGAGCCCTCCCAGGATAGCACACAATGGTTCAGATTGTTTCTGACGGAGAGATGACGTTGAGCCATGACTGACGCACACTCTTTTTACGCCGATGCAGCATCAAATACCTTCATTACCCTAAAAAAGCGCCTCAAGGCAGCCTCAGGCCCTTCGGTACGTAAAGATAATAGTACGACTGGTGTTTGAATGGTATCTGAACGCCATGACTGCTACCAGCTCAAATATTTCGACTCCTAGAAGTCGCACATTGTGCTTCAATTAACAACATGCCCACCACAAAACGAGACGTTTACTATCAAGATGTTGCCCTTTTTGGATCTCAGAAAGTGGTCGATACCGTAAGCCTTTGACTCGGCAACTAAATGAGATTTACTTTCAGCTGCGTTATAGTTTGTTGACGACCTGGCTGCGACTTTTGACGTCGAAAGATCGGATCTACATATTGTAAGTAATTTATCTTTCGATTTCAAGGCATACCACTTAAATTATATCGTAAGCGTTCCTCTTGCAAGGGGTTGATTTGTGGATCGACAATGAAGATTCGACTTCTTAGTGGAGAGGAGATTGAATGTAAGGATACAGAGGTGAATGTCGACTGCCAAATGCTATCACAAAATACACACACAGAGACTAACGGGCCATCATATTTCGTTAGAGCACGTTGATACCCGCTGGTGAAGACATAGAAACATTCATCGTGGACGACAGTCTATCTTGGGTTCTTGTGGTTGAGAAGGAAGCCGTCTTCCAGACACTGGTAAAACTGGAGGTCACCAAGGGCGTCTCTATGCCAGGGAACGGTATTATCATCACGGTTTGAAGCTGTCTCTGCTCAGGCGTAAATCTATTGATTGCTGTGTAGGGAAAAGGATACCCCGACGTGTCCACGCGACACCTAGTCAAATCTTTGGCCGACGCGCTGCCAAGAAGGTAAACGAATTATTTTTTGAGTAACAAATGATGCTCATGATATAACCAGTATTCCTATCTGTGGTCTCGTGGATGCAGATCCTTATGGTGTAGACATTTTATCAGTCTACAAGTATGGAAGCAGGGCACTGCGCCACGAGAACGATAAGTTGGCTGCGAGGAGAATCAGATGGTTAGGTGTATGCGTCAGTGAGCTGGCTAGGTACGACTTTGTGGAAATGATCAGAAACTGCGTTGGGAGTATCGCTGACCAAATGCTTTCATGGTTTAGCTTTGGGATTGACAGAGACGAATTATTACCCCTCTCGTCACGCGATCAGAATAAGGTCTCCCTTTGTCTACAAAAATATTTTTCTTCATCCCTTTATCATTTTACTTTTAGATTATATCCTTGCTCAAGCGGTCAGATTTACCGCTCCCGAAAAAGTGGAAGTAAGTAACTCTCTAAGCTATCTCACATCCCATTTAACCAAATGATTGATACAGGAAGGAACTCCAGTATATGCTGCATACCCGTCGCAAAGCCGAAATTGAAATCCTTTGCTCAAGTCCCTCGTCCAATTTGCCTCTTGGCACCGATTCGCAGCACACAGATATCCCGTCATCTCAAAACGCCCCAAAGGGAACGCCTGGTAGCGAAAGCGCATTGCCATCCAAGGGCCGTACCGCTTTATTACAACAATGCCTTTCGGTCCGCATTTCCGAATTGATCGACAAAGCCAGCGGACAAAGGGAAAATGCAAAATTACAGTCATCGCACAGTGAGGAACCAGTAGCGTTGATGATTGAAGGCGAAGAAGAGGAGTTGACGGAAGAGATATCGATCTGGGATTAGGGATACTTACATAGGTATTCCCCGTGTAATCCTGCAATGGTAGGCAGATGTAAGTAGCCAGGCTTCAGATAATGCCACGCTGGGCGGCTGTTTGGCTTCACAGAGCTTGCCTTCGTTGCCAAGCTTTTCCATTTGTGGCAACCGTCAAGCGCCTGGAAATCTGGAAACAGCAACAGAGCAGCGCGTTGTCCAACAATGCCATTCAGATGCCCTGCTATATATATGTCCCAAATTCCGTTATCTGATATCAAGAACTGCTGCCCCAGATTCCCAACAACAACTGATAACAGGTTAGTAGAGCTCAAGAGCAATAGTCATAATTCAATTGGATTGCTAATGATAGTCAATTGATAGGTCAAACTCGACAATGTCAATAACTCTTAACTCTTTACCCGTGGATTTGGATGCTCTTTTCAACGACTTCATTCACGGTGACTATGTTATGCAAGAACCGGATGCTTCGCCGAGTCCTGCACCTTCATCAGGCACTTCTCGATTTTCGGGAATAAGAATGGAGGACTTTGTGGTTGACGGCTGTATAACGCCTTCTCGCCCTGCATCTCCAGTTACAACGAAGAAATGGAAAATTGACCCCGTAGGTGCGCATGCACAATATAACAAACTGTGGAAGGATAAGTGGATGCAGCCTCAGGACTCGTATGATGACGAGCGTGATCCTCTTCCAGATAATTCTTTGTGGTGCTGTCCGACACCGTGGCTCTCCCATTGCTCGCTCACCGATGAACCACATTTGTTGCCTGTTGTTCCTCTTAGCGAGTCGAGTCTCAATGGAGCATATGTTGATCCTGCATATTCAGAGGCTCCTGTGAAAACAGTAGATCCTATGCAGTTGCTTCCGATGATAGAGAATCGACGTAAAGCGGTTCGACAAGTGCGCTTCAAGAAGCAGTCATAAACGATTCTTATTTTGCCATGGTTTTATCGATAATTTCTGAATCATAGAGTCCCGCATACCAAATAGACAACGTTTTTTGATTGAATACTCTTTACTGCCCGATACATTTAGTCCAATGAGTGAAATGATATGAAGCCTACTTATTGCGAAGGAATAGTAGCATTAGAACTATCCAATTTCTCCAGCAGGACCAGTTGAAAGCTGTCCCTCATAACGCCACGGAACTCCAGCCCAAGCCATTTCCATGCTTCAGCGTCGTAGATTGTGGCATAATACGCCTTGCGTCCCAAAACCTGAAAGCCATCGCTGGTTACGGTATCGATGTACTCGGCCTTGTCTCGTCCGAAAATGCGATGTCTTGCCACGGGCTGCCATCTTCCGAAAGGTGAGTCGACCTTCATGAAAGTATCCTGAGCGCCACAGAAGATTTTGTATGCAGCCGCGATGACGAGGCCAGCACGGTGCGCAGGTGGTCGTTTCGGGTCAAAGAATTCGGGGTAGAATGAGATGGTTTTATTCTCCCTGTTGAACGAGAGGGCAGGCAAGATAGGTGCCTTAGGTCCAGCTTCACTGGTATATCCAACGTCGTCGATTGGTGCATTGTCGACTTCGGGGTCGATCATGAGTGCTTTCACGTCCAATGACCCGTTCTGGACCTTTTGTGTCATATTAGCCAACATTTTATTTCTTCTGGATGAAGTCTCCCAAAATTGTGGTGAATCAGGCCTTCATGATCTGGTGAGGTGGGATTCGTGAAAATGGCCATGAAGTATTCGAGCATGACATCCACTGTATGGCAATTTTGATCAGTGAAATTGGGCGATGCACCTGAAGAGCTACAGACCATCTCTCTCTACCATCATGAGCTCCTCCGTCAGAGCCTCATAATCAAACGGTGGGTGTTTGACCTCGTTGCCAACATTGAGCCTGAAATAGGCTGTTACTGGCAAAACTGAAAAAGATGAAAAACAAAGGGAAATGAATAACAGCTAAAATGGTCGTCAAAGAAGGTCGCTCACCTAGGTTGAGACAGAGCGCAACATGAGCGACAGCTGCAAACACTTTCATTTGGAACTTGAAGGGAAAGGTGTGTATTCAGAGTTTTTTTGATTCGACGGCGACCAGCACCTAGTGTACAAATTATGATTGTAATAATCACATATCCGTTTACAAGGAACTCAAAAAACTCGCCTCGAGAAATGATCCAACCAGGGATGTTGTGAAAGGGGATGGATGAACATGGTGATCAGCAATCCTTTTATACAGTCTAAGGTCAGTAACCGACGACCTTGGCATCAACAAAGTGTTGATAGGGAACTTAGGGAAGTTGTCTGGGCTTCCTAACAACTTGAGCAGCGACATCCACAGTTTCGATTCTGCAACCATTTCTATTTCATTGCAAACAGGACGGCTCGAGCTCATGAGCAGATTTATCCCAAGTTTTGAAGCTGTTATTGCAATATTATTCCCACACTGACATTCCCTGGGGCCCCTGAATCTCAAGTTACACCAGAACCAATGCATTGCCATCTCTTGGAAGTAATGTCTGCCAATTATCCTTCTGAGCCTGTTCATGAGCTTCAGCCAGTTTTTCCTTATGAACTCGAAAAGGTTATCGTCGAAATCGTAGCTTAAAATATACGCTATCCAATAAGATACCACAAGTTCTATAACAGAAGCATTCGGCAAGCAGCTGTCGGCTCCCTTTCAAAGCTCAAGAAGTTGTCTACCACCTGGAAGCTACTCACAATTGCTAGGCTCATACTACCAGATGCATATTTGAATATAACGCATCTAGACATACACATTTTTACGAAATGGGACGATAATTGGACGTTTCTTGATGATTTTCGAAACCTAAGCCACCTTTGTATCAGCACGACCACCCTTGATGAACACCGACTCATCGACTGGATTATGGCAAAAGATCAAGGACTTCAACCCCTACAGCTAATAATCACCATCAGTCATCAGCAGCTAATACCGGGATGGAAAGATCAACGACACGTGTGCCTTGCGGTAGCTGCTTGTGATGCGGACGATTGGGAGGATGGCGCTAATGGAGCCATGGATCTCTGGGAATTCGCTGAGCGCATTGTCTTCTGTCGAAAACGTGAGTCCCCTCGTTCTATTACGACATGATACTGTGATTCTTAACCCCCTCTTTTATGTGGAATAAAGGAAGATTCATGTTATCATCTTCGCCTCGCATATTTAATCGCGAGGCATTCGAGGAAGGGATCAGAGAAGGAAAGGAACTTAACGAAGCGGGTGTACTCTGGTGGCAGGAAAGAAATAAACATTTCAACCATTTTTGAAACAGATCTATTTCTAATTATATCCTTCCATTAGCGCCGGATAAAGACGAATCTATATGTTACTGTAACCCAACAACCATCATAAAAATTATGAAATTTAGTTCTTGTTCTGTGAATTCTGATTCACTTGGGCAGGGTAGCGGGATATTCCGCGATATTGCAACCCAAGCCACTTGAACGCCTCCGCATCGTGCGGTGTAGCCCAGTAAGCCTCATTTCCCAGACGAAGAAATCCATCATCCGTCAAAGTATCAATAACGTCTGATTTATCCTTCCCAATCGTTTGGCTCCTGGGTACTGGCTGCCAACGCCCCAATTTGTTCTTCATGAAAGTGTCCTGGGCATTGCACACAATCTTGAATATGGCAGCGATCACGATACCAGCTCGGCGCGGGGGATCCCTCTTAGGATCATAAAAGGAAGAGTAGAAAGAGATTGTTTTGGCTGCTCTGTTGATCGCATAGACAGGTCCCTGACGAAGGCCAACGGGCGGGAGCGGTCCATTGGCGCTGCTTTGGCCGACAGAGTCATCTTTTGGTTGTGATGCATCATCTGAATCGGGCGGGAGTGGGATCGAAAGGTGTTTCACGGTTATTGTCGTTCCCCGAACCTTCTTGGTCATCATTTCTAGGTCCTTGACATCCCTTGAACCGAGGTTTCGTCCAAAGTTGTTGTACAGAGCGACTTGAAGGTTAGGATCGGTGTTGTAATGGGTGAAGACTTGCTCGAAGAACTCCAGCATGTCAATGACTGAAGTTTTAAAAATAAGCCTTTAATGCAGCTGTCATATGCAAACTACACACCGTCTCTTTCGACCATTTTTAGTTCATTGACTTTATCTTCATAATCTGGGATGGTGTCGTTCAGGTGCTGTGGAATTTCAAGCTTGAATTCAGCCAATACGGGCAGTGCTAAGTGAACCATATGAGACGCGATAATGCTTCCTATGAGAGATGTACTCACACAGGTAAAGGCATGCACAAAGTTGAGCAATGACAACAGACAATTTCATGATGGAAAATCGGGGAAAAATAACAGTAACTGAGCAAGATATGTCGATGGCGACCAGCACCTAAAATAGAGAACAATGATCAATGAACATAAGATGCTAGAAAAGGTTGGCCTTCATACCTCGAGAAATAATCCAACCAGGGATTTGTGGGGGAAGAGAGCGTTTCGCAGTCGTTGCGGTTTTATACGTGTTGATCAGACAGTATCCCCGTTTGGGACTGGGTGTTGCCAGGCAAGGGGCGCCCGGTCACCAGGACGTTGAGCTTTCGTTGAGCGGCGATGACAACTTGCAAAAGGCATCGAACTCTTTAACCCTCTTTAATCTTACGTTAATGACATTTTAGATAGTTTCCTCGAATGACGTATGGCACGGGCGCTCGATAGAATTGTGGCTCAGCAACTTGACTATCAATATAAGCGGCGGGACGCTATCGAAAGCAATACGACCCAACTCCATCTCTACGCATTTCTAATGAATACAAAGAATATGTATATAGCATATTATAAATGACAAAATGTATATAATAAAGAAGATGCATCCTTTATAAAATAGTCCCAAAGATGTGATAAATAATGCTCAACTCAATTCAATCCAATAAACCTCCTAACCCTCGTCCAAATACCCGACGTCCAATCGAGCCCAAGGAATCCGGATCCTTCCTGATCCCTCCCCTGCCCAGACCCATTGCCACCATTCGAAGGCACAAACGGAGTCCACCCACCACCCAAACCACCCAACGCAACTCCAGGCGCCTCATCCTGCAACAATATTGTACGTCGATGCTCCGTAAACGTCAACTTTCCAAGAGGCAAAGGATGAACGCTCGACACAACAGTGGAAAGGATATACTCCTTTGAAGACGACTTCGAAGAGTATCCCTCTTTGATTTTTCTTGGTGCTACCGGTCGGTTGATATCAAGGTCGTTGTCTGATTCGTCTGACGTCGCAACAGTATCTGAATCGGCAAATGATGCTGATGAAGGCGTTCGAGCTGACTCGGGGCGTTGCGACTCCTGCTGCGCATCACGATTGCCATTGGCGGGATCCCAAGCGTCTTGGCTGGAGTTGTCCCGTCGCTTCTCTTTCAAATCATGACCGCAACGTTTCTTCTTCAACATCTTCCAGCCTCGCTGAGTTTGGTAATTGTCGTTTTCTCGAATACGTCCCCAGACAGCAGTGCACATCCCAGTCCAATAAATACCATAGTTCACTTCGACTCTGTGAAGGTTTGGACATAATTTCGCTAAACCCTCCGTGAACTCGGCTGCTGCACGCTCTTGAGAGGATGGAATGGTAATGCTGTCCTTGGTTTGCGAGGATGAGCCTTCTCCGTCTTTGACAGGAGGCTGAGGTGGTGGTGTATGTCGAGAAGAGGACGGGGTGCTGCTTAGGCGCGTGTGTAATGTAATGTATTTCAACGTCTTGGGAAACTCGGTGCGAAGCAGGAGTGCATAAAGGTTCTTCGGAGTAATCAGTCAAAAGAGCACAAACAACGAAACGAGCGACGTACCAGAATAGGAGCCTTGTTTCGAATAGGGTGGGACAAAAACAACTTGAACTCCCTATTCGTCGTCGGCGAATCCTGCGAATGAATTTCGAGCTTTTCCAACTCCTGAAATTGGGAAAGCATATCAAGCAGCTCTTGACTGATACGTGTAACAAGCAGCCTCAGCTCTTTCAAGCCACGCCTTCCGTAGGCACTGGGCGAGAGTGAGGTCAGCGCATCGGCAACAGCGTCAGGATCAGCGAAGGCGGGCCGATCGTCCAATCCCCAAAGTGAAAGCGTTTCGACGACACCTGCGCGTCTTTTAGCAAAGAATGGAAGGAGATGATACGGCCCTTCGTATGTTCGAAGATTGGGAAGGAGGCGTGCGATATCCGAGTCCACCTTTCGAACCTTGAACCTCTCATCCGAGGTGGGTGGGAAGATACAGAGCGTTTGCAATCCCGCGCATGCTGTGAGTGCAGATACCAAATTGTCGTCTCGGATAACAGAATACGGTATCTTGAGAGTTCGAAGCTGGGTCCCCGATTGTTCCAGCGCAGCAGGAGTATACCTGAAGGCATCTGGTTGCACACTAGCATGACTCGCCAACAATTCGAACAACCGAGCAGCAGTATTCATGCGGGGAACAGTAATCGTCTGCACAACATCAGGCCGAATAATCCTGCTCAACACCTCGAAATCAACCCCCGCCGAATTCGATTCATGAATCGACACCTGGTTCGTAATATTCCCCTCCCACGGCCACTGATCCAAATCCACTCTCTCCACATACCTCAACCTCTCCGGCTCCCCCTCCTCCTCTTCAAACCCCACAAAAGAGCTCGAATTAATCCACAGCCTCTTCACCCTCAACCGCGCAATCACACTCCACCACCTCGGCGTCAAATCAATACAATGCCACGACAGCGCCTTCAAATTCGGAAACACCGTCAGCGCATCCAACACGGCATCAATCACCAATCCAGGGTCCAAATCATCCTGCTCGTCTCTCTGCGGAAACCCTGCGCGCGTGTAGGGTGAGATCCAGCAATGCTGCACGGCGTGAACGATGTGCGGTTTTTTGTAATACTCTAACCGTTGGATGAATCTCGTCAAGTATTCTTGTGGTCGTCGAATGGGGTGTTCGTTGTACGTCCGGAGAAAAGGAGAAACGTCGAGGACGGAAAAGAGCGACGGCTGGGCAAGGCGCAGAAACCTCTTATCAACGAGCGCAAGAGATCGAAGGTCGTTGGGTTTAAGATACAAGAGGATGAGCAGCCATATCTCAGGGAGAAGGATAGAATTGGTTTCCATGATATCACGGTCAACCCAGACGAATAGATAACAAGCACAGTGGGCGGATGTGTTTCTGGGCACTGGTCTGGAATTATAGGAGGGGTCGTCAAGCCAAGTGTCAGGTAGTGAAAGGACCAGAGTATTAATACTTTCTGTTCATTTGGGGACTCGGACAAGTGGCCGACGTACGAGTAAATTTATTTTAAGGCCTTAGGCCCCGGTAATTGGGGAAGCGACGGTATCCGTGCAATGCAAAAACGCCTGCCAGGACAGCCGAGCTCAACAGAAACGGTTGTCGAGGGGCACATGATATGACATCACCAATGCATAATGATATCGCATGTTGATAGCACCAAGTGGCGAGATAGCACCACATGCAAGACCTTATTCACGCAAGATTGGAGATATAAAATAGTATAGAATTGACAGCGAGCACTATGACACCAACAGTACGAGAGAAAAGTGAAAAAATAGTTGTAGAAAAAAGTATGCGACAAAGAAAGAAAAAAAAAGGGGTTGGGGGTGGAAAAATGAAGTGACAATGAAAAGAAAAGAAAAAGGAAAAAAATACAGGAATGAAGTACGTTTCGCATGGAACTTTTCACGGTTCAGACCGTGGAG
>NHTK01005778.1:0-16979 GCA_002938355.1 Panaeolus cyanescens | reverse complement strand
GGAGAGTGGGTTGGGGGGTGGTGGGAGTGAGGCTGGGAGTGAGAGTAAGAAGAGTAAGAGTGGGAGGAGGAGGAGGACACAGTTGAGGGCGTTTAGGAATAGTTATAGGAGTGGGCCTTTTGTGAATGGTGCAGGGATGGATGTGAATCGGAATGGGAGTGGGAATGTGGAGGGGAGTGTTGGGAGTAATGAGGTTGAGGAGGGGACCGAGTCGAGTAAGGGTTCTGATAGGTGGTGGAAAAAGTTGAAGGCGAAGGATAAGGATAAAGTGCATAAGTTGAAGGATTAGGTTGTTGTATTTCATTGTCATTGTGTGCAAGGCTAGCATATAACTTATTCGAGTTTGGTAAATACAAGTTTCTAACGAGGTTTTTATTTTATATTTTTTGAAACTCAGGTTTTACATTCCTCATCATAACATGCTCTTCTGCCAAATGCAAGGTAAGTTTACAATTTACTTTTATGTTGTAAATGCTTACCTTCTTAACAAGCAAGTACCGCCAGATCCAATAACCCCATTCAAAGCCTTGACAAACCCAAGCATATACACACTCGACGCTCCCGCACAATCATCCGAACCCGTATGCCACTGATTGAAACCCGTATTATACGCCTGCTTGCACTCGTCCACGCTCCTCGGTTTATAATAAACACTACACGGCGTACGTGTGCTCGGCGACCACGAGAGAGTGCCGATGTTGTACGCCTTGCAAGGGTCTGTGAATATTCTGGTGCAGATGTCGGTGAGGTGGTCGCCGTCTGTGAGTGCTGTTGTTGCGCCGGTGCAGGTGCAGCCTGAGGCCCCTGAGCAGGTGATGGTGGTTGTGCTGTCTTGGACGATGTCCCAGTTGGCGAGTGTTGGTATTGGTGCTGCTGTGGCGAGGAGTAGTAAGGTGGAGAGAGTGGTGGTTTTCATGACGTTGTTGATACTGTTCGAGACACTGTTGCTATTTGGTAAAATGGGGGAGGTGACTGTTTCAGCTTATATAGTATGAGTGATACGTAGGGGTTTATGGCGCCGCCCGTGTGCGTTACAGTCCACTCGCGCTAGTCTATTGCTGCTCTTGGTTGGAACACTGCGAGCCACCGCGAAGCCCATGGTTCTCTGACGCTAGTCGAATGAATTCGCATTAGGAGCACATGGGCACGGTATTGGATTCTGAAGGCTGATATCCACTGGCAGCTCATCTTTTGGCCTTTCGGATGAAGAATGGACAAAGCCCGAGCCGGAATTAATACCTCCGGAATCCAAATCCAACGAGTCGAAGGTTCGAAGCATTTATACGTATGCGTATGCGCACTAGAGTCTAGCAGTGTTAATGGCTTTGCTATTTTGATGCCTCTGATCAGGTGCTAATTCAAGTTATTGATGTCCTCGCAGAGGTCTTGTCCTCTCTTTACCCACTTCTAATCTAAGAATCGTTTTATCTGAGGTTTCAATTGCTTCTGTCGAGTGCATTGGTGGAGCCTGTGGTCAGACATCATAATTTGCTATACTCCATTAAAGGATGTCGTTTCGACTAGCTGGTGATAGATATGACCATAGGTCCTCGGTGATATAGGTATCGTCAAGGTAATGAGGGAAGGCCTTCCAAAACACTTTCTTGAGTCGCAATAATGGCGCACTGAAAGGCTGTCGGTGTCACTGATTTCTAAAGCAAACAGGCTTGATGGCTAGCTTTAAGCGCCCGATCTTGGTATGTACATTAATCTGTTATGTCTGTCGAATATACATATAATTGTCCATGTCAAAAACAATCAGTTCTTTATAATCGTCCAGAAAGCTAAAGTGAATAATTGTCCGTCTGAATGTCCGGCCGCCTCAATCCACCCGACGAGGCTGACTTGGAACGAGATACCACAACACCATCATGAAGCCCATCATAGAGACCAGCCTAAAACATTACCATTAAAACTACACAAGAAACGCTCAGAATTTCACAAAAATCTAAAAGTCACTCACAACGGTTGTAAGCTATGCAGACCATGCTTTTCTGCAATGGCGCCAGTCATAAAAGGAAGCACCGCACTTCCCGCTTGTCCAAACCCTGCTATCCATCCAATGGAGCCTGTCAAGATCCATCTGGGGAGCACGCGAGAGGCGTGATTGATTGCGATTGCGAACATGGGGCCGAGAAGGACGCCGACGATGGAGACTGCGACAGCGTTTCCTATGAGTGATGGGACGAACCAGACGATGAATTCGAGTCTAAGGTCAAGGTCATTAAGTTGAATCGGACCAACAACTTAGTGTGGCGAAGCTCACCCAATTGAGAGTACTGCGTAGATGTAGATAACTCGTCGTTCGCCAATCTGAAGTTACTGTCAGGAAGACTGGATTAATAATGCAGGTGAACAACTGACCTTTTTGTTGACCCAGAGGAGAAGAACTCGTCCGACAGTCAAGCCTGTTGTGGTAGTAGCTCAGCGAGTGGCCACTCGGATGATATCCAATGCGTTCTTACCTCCGAAGAAACCAGAGGAAATATAACCAGAAGAAGGGCCTCCTTGTCGTTCTTGGATAATAAAAGTGACAATCCAGCCTAAACCGCAATTTCAATAACGCTGGCAAGATATACAGATGTACGTATGTATGGAGCTGACCTCCAATGGTGACCTCCACTCCAACATAAACAAAAACGAAAATAGCCAAAAAGTGAACAGCACGATTCCGCAAAACCTGTTTAAAGGTTGCTTCATCCGACGCAGTTCGTTCGGGAATAACTTCGCCTGCTTGTTTTAGGCACTCTATTATATTTTTTTTGGGAATAATGAGCAAAACACGTCGATGAAGCTTAGCTAGGATAACTCACCGTCCTGCTTCTGGAACCGGAACACTACCACAAGGAGGACCGTGTTTAAAATGGACACTCCAAGGGACACGAGAAAATGGAACGACCATCTTGGGAGTTGGGCAAACTGTGTAGCGGCCAGGGGAGCTGCAAATGCTCCTAAACCTGTGCGAGACCTTAGCACAATTCCACCTATAATATATGATCCGGTATTTGAGGTGGCTCATACCATAAGCAGCGTGAAGGACGCCCATCTTTGTCTCGGGGCTACGTTTGAGAACGGCGACAAAGCCGTTTGCTTGAGCATCCTGCGTACGATGTTCATTAGTCAAGGTATACAGTATTGACGCGGTGCAGCAAAAATACCTGAACAGCAATGCCAAACCCATTTAGCACATATGCAAATACGAAAGCAGGAAAAGGTGGTGCTGAGCATTGAATAGAGTATGCGACCAGTTGACAACATGAACCCAGTACGAGGGTCTATTGAGGGATGATGTTAAGGTGTGAGTTTGATCAAGAGGTATCGTATAACCTGACCTTTCCGAAACCAAGTTTATCCGTCAGCCACATATTCGAGATTGCACCTGTTATAAAGCCCTGGTAGGAAAGAAGACATGTTAGTTGTATGAGTGTTTGAGCAGCGAGGATCACTGACCACACAGGAAAAGACAAAGATGAGAGAAACAACAGCAAAGTTGAGCTAAGACGTATATGTGATCAGACGAGTCAATCAACTGAATTCACGACATTGTTACTATACCCCATAGACTGCTTGAATCCTAGAGAGCAAAGGCCCTGTTGTTCCATCGTTCCAACCAGCAACGAACAAGGTCCAGCACAATGTGATAAACTGGACCGTCGCGATCGTTTTCTGTTTGGAAGTCAAAGTAGGAAGCGTTTCTGATGATTTGCTTTCAATCGCATTTGTAGATGTCGCCAAAGCTTGGCCAGTGGGAGGGTACTGGAACTCATCGCTCCCTCCCTTCAAGTTGGAAGCGGGTCGTTGTAATGAGCGCGTCGCAGGACGTAACGAGCCCTCCAAAGAGTTTTTCTGTATGCCTATCTTCGATACTGTCGTGTCCATGGTCATGGATTCAGATTGGCCTATGTGGCCTACTTCGAATCCATTTAAGTAACGGTTTTTGGAATGCAATGCGCGCGGTTGATGCTTTATCCGAGATTAGTCCGACGCGTCGGGAGCGGGGCATTTTGTGTTTGTGCGTTTAGCCTCGTGAGCTAGGCGCACAGCATTATAACAATACCAAGCCTGGGGTGCGTAAGGGCTTAGGAAGTACTATTCATATGATTCCAGATGTTCAGATTGAAAGTGTGCTGTGGGGTAGTGCGATGTTCGGTTCGTTTAAGCCTGCCCTGAAAGTTCGCATTTTCAAGCCTTCTTTGCTGATCGTTTGACATGAAAGTATGGCGCAAGTTCTTGTAGATGTAGTGTCTTCGTAAAACAGGTTAAATGCAGATCTGAGAAGAGAGCGGACGAAGTGATTTTTCCAGAGTTACAAGAGAGCACAAGAGGTTGCTTGGCACTCCTTGAAAATTGGTTCACGACTTCGTGGGAAACCTACACCGAGGGTGTTCGCTATCCCTATGACCAGCCTTTGGCATTGACAATTCAGTTGTTCCATAAACGACGCACACAATATAGCATTATCAGCCAAATTGAAAAGGTAAGGCCACGCAAATATAAATCTGGCTCCAAAATTTACACGAGCAGGCATCCACATACTTAGGGGCTTTTCCTGCCAAAAGAGGGAATTATTTCCATAAATGGAATACTACCTTTGGTCTTTACTTGAACTGCATAGCGCACAACGTCAACCTAACATATAATTCAGCGCAGGGGTTTTATTGCCCCATTTTCCGAGAGCAGAGCACATAAAAACTAGGACGGGGTCTGTCGTTCCCAGTCGACCTGCTGAAAAACATATAACATATTGTTTCCGTGTAAAAAAATCCAAGTTTTTCTGACTTCTCAGACCAAACCTGCATTCACCAACAAGATGAATGATGTGCATATTTCCGCTAGGTAATTGCAGGTATTCGAGGGTCCCAGAATTGTCCCAAGAACTGGATTGCATTTTGGACATAAGAATTGTCGCCACAGAAGGAAAGCAAGGCATTCCCAAGCGAGCGCAATCGTGTCCAGTGTCGACGGCACCCATAAAAGTACACCGCTAAATTTTGGGCATGTCAGATTGGCAGCATACGTTCTTTCTTCATTCACACCATTAGACCCATTTCTTCTGGTGTGGCAAGCCTGTGTCTTCCAAAATCCTCATTAGAAAAGGATCCTGAATAATGCGAAATCGGTCGTGATAAAAGTCCTGCAACCGGGTCATTAGTACTGGATTCTGAAGAATTTCAATTCAGGTTGAGGCTCTAGCTGCAAAAAAGAAGTAGGACTCATAACTCTAATGAGTTATACAGTGAGTGTGGATTCAGAGAAAATAATATATATTACATAGCAAAGCATTAAGGGAATAAAAATGGGGGTAGGATATCCTGCAAGTACAAAGTAAGCACACGTCCATCTTTGAAAATAGTCGCAAGAACTTACTATTAAGAAGACGTTGTTGTCGTTGTCTCTCTCACGACTTCCAACTCCTTGACTTTGGCTTGTTTCTCTGCAGATCCTTTTGCACCACCTGGAGCAGCCAATGGGGCGTCCTCGAACACAGCAACATCCCCTGAAGTAATCTTTCCAACGCCCAATCCTAGTTTTTTCCTAGCCCAGATCCACTTGGGCTGTCCTAGTGTGCCGGGCATAACTGGACGGTTGGGATGTTCATTGGCATATGTGTGTTGTCGCGCCAATCTGAGGTAGTAGGAGGGCGAAAGACCGTTACTTGAACGGAACTTTCCAACGGAAGCCATGTTTTGCCAGTAATTCAGTCTCGTTCCGAGAGCAACATATGGTTTGAGCTATAGGTTGGGTTGGGGTTAGTGTGATTGCCCAGGTGTAAGAAGTCCGAGTAACGCACAGCAGAGGCTTCAATTTCTTCAACTGGAGGGGCTACATACACACGAACTTTCTCATCCAACAGGCGGTATTTAGCGCTCCCTTTTACGACGTGTTTACCGGGAGCACCCGTTCGATGACCACCAGGAAGGAAAGCCTGACGCGTGCCTAAAGAAACATGAGCAGGTACTAAAGGCACAGCTGGAGTATGACACACCCTTGTAGAAGTCCTTGTTACCCCTCTTGGGCGTTAAAGGTGCCCTGGAAGCTTTTGAAAGTCTGGCCGCTGTCGGAAACATGGCAGTCGCGAATGAGTTCGATGACCACCAAACCAAAAATTGTGACTATTCTGGCAGAAATATTCCCACGCCCATCTACTGATTTCGTCCATCTCGTGCCTAATCGGTCTTTCCACCACCTCCATTCCAGATAATTCATCTTTATTTCTTATGGGCAAAAAGAACAATAACTCAACAGCTACTAGCAGACCTCATCGTGCACCAAAAAGCTCTGGTAAACCTTCAGGGCGAGGTTTTACTGGTCACCGGGGAAGAGGAAGGAATTATGCAGGTCAGAGCACTGAAGTTGGGTTTCAAGAACGGCCAGAAAGTGCAGTAGATCAGGATGAAGATGAAGCAGAAGAAGGCTCTTCTCAAGGTATGTGTACCAGTAATGTTTTTTGAAAATTGTATCTTACTCAGTGAAGACGACGACAGCGAGGCCGAAATCGAGATTGATGTCCAGGTCGCGATGTGGGTGAGCATGCTCAGCTTGATTTGCCAATTGCATCTAAACAGACAATGGTTTAGGACTTTAATCACTGCGATCCTCGTCGATGCTCAGGGAAAAAGCTGTCTCGACTAGGCTTGATCAAAGAGTTACGAGTAGGATCGAGGTTTAGAGGAATTGTCGTTTCGTGATTCGCTTCGCTTCACTCAATGTGAGACGAAATGCTCATTCATCTATAACTTTGTTCAGTCCCAAGGGCAAATCTGTTGTCAGTCCTGCAGATAGAGATATCATTCTTGGTGGAGGATTGGCAGTGGTAGAGTGCTCATGGGCACGTCTCGACGATGTTCCGTTCAACAAAATTGCAAGCCCTCATGAGCGTTTGTGTAAGTCGAAGCTTCTGGCTTGAGGATTACCATCTCTGATTATTTTATTTAGTGCCTTATCTTATGGCTACCAACCCCACGAATTATGGTAAACCCTGGCGCTTAAACTGCGTCGAAGCACTCGCAGCAGCGTTTTACATTACCGGATTTAATGCATATGCCGACAAACTTCTGAGTCGCTTTGGTTGGGGCACATCCTTTTGGAAAGTGAACCAGTGGGCATAAATTGCTGTTTATATGATGCATATTTTAATCTTCTCTATCAAGGACGTATCTTGAGATTTACCAGAAATGCAAATCCTCCAAAGAGGTCGAGGCTGCACAGAAGAAGATAATGGACGATCTCGAGGAAAGCTGGAACGAATCACGGAAGCACAAAGGTCAGTACAACCATCCTCACTTACAACAATATCCTAACTTTTGTATTCACAGAGTCTCACGGACTTGTTGACTCGGAGGACTTATTAGTCGAAAATCCCAATTGGAGAAGAATTGAAGAAAGTTCAGAGGAAGAAGAGGTCTCTGAAAATGCGCTTGTCGACGTCAAACCTGGTTCAGCCCCTTCTCCTCCTCCCGACTCTGAATCAGAAGACGATAAACCAACCGACGATAGATTAACTTCCAAATAATCGAAACAAGAAAGCGACTTGACTCACAACACAAAATAGCATGTCATCTGGGTACTCTATCAGATAATATATTTACGGCAGACTGGGTCGAATCCTTCCAACGAGTTACAACAATTCTCTACAGGGCTGTATATTATTTTCTTACCTGATATGAAGTTAATGAAGAGAATTCAATCCAAATACTTAGCAGAGTTACGACGAGTGCGGTAGGACTTTGTCACGTGAACACCAACGAATTTGCTCTCGGCTGTTATTACTATTTTTAACTCAACCCAAATGCTCCTCCGACGTTTAGTTTCAACGACATCTCCTTGCCAGCAAAGGCTTCCACCCACCATTAGACAACTTCTGCAACAGAATCCAGAGTCTTCTTCTTCAGGAACCCATACAGTTGTATCCGGCTGGATACAATCAATACGAAAACAGAAGAATGTGTCTTTTGCTGTTATAACGGACGGAAGTTCCTCCAAGGGTTTGCAGACTGTGTTGCTCAAGGGCAAGGATGATGAACAACTACTCAGACAGTACGCTATAGAATGGCTCAAATGGTTGGCTATCTGCTAATCCTTGTCATAGACTGACGAATGGTGCTGCAGTTCGTGTCACGGGCCAACTCGTTCCGTCCAAGGGCTCAGGACAGGCAGTTGAACTATTAGTTGACGAAAGCCAAAATGGGCAGATACAAGTTCTTGGCGAATGTGATCCACTGGTGGGCTCCCTGTCTTCTTGATTTGGTGAGACGAACGCTCACAACTGTGCAGACATACCCCATCCAAAAGAAAGCCCTGACACCAGAATATCTTCGTGACCATGTACACCTGCGTGCTCGAACGGCAAACGTTGCCGCGATGCTGCGAACTCGGGACGCGCTTCGACGGAGAATTGATAACGTATTCGAAGTAAGTTCTTCGCATAATATTTTCTTCTTCTGCTCAAATAAAATAAAACATCAGGACCAAGGGTTTACCCATATTCACACCCCCGTTATCACTGGAAATGATGCAGAAGGAGCTGGAGAGGCATTCAGGTTGTCTATGGTTGACAATCATCACCCAGCCGCCTCGGATGCCACCCAATCTCCCGTCGAGGATCGCATTGAATTTTTCTCCCGACCAGCTTTCTTGACCGTGTCGCATCAACTGCACCTGGAAGCCATAGCTACTGCACTCTCACGCGTATACACCCTTTCTCCATGTTTCCGTGCAGAACCATCACAGACCTCGCGACATCTGGCCGAGTTTTGGATGCTAGAAGCTGAATGGGCAATCCAAAGCGCCACCAACCCGTATAACGGCGTCGAAGAGATCTGTCAGTTCTCTGAAACCCTGCTTCGCGAAAGCGTCGGCACCCTCCTTGCATCTGAAGATCTTCAGTTACTTGGCAAAGATATGTCAGAAGTGAAACAACGATCTCTATCTGCAGCATTTGAGGGCCAGCCACGCTGGGCGCGTATGACTTATACAGATGCGATCAAGGAGCTGGACAAAGCGCCGTCTTCAGCAAACTTCTCATTCCAGCCCAAGTGGGGTGCAGGTCTGCAAAGTGAACACGAACGATACATTGCAGAACAGGTCGTAAAGGGACCTGTGTTTATCACACACTATCCAGCCTCAATTAAGCCCTTCTACATGCGGGCTTCCGATGCGGACCAAGGTCGAACTGTCGAATGCTTCGATCTCCTGATTCCGCATATCGGCGAGCTTATTGGTGGTAGTGTGAGGGAAGAGCGCTGGGATATTTTGAAACGCCGGATGGACGAGGCTGGGTTGCTGTCTTCTGAGGAAGCAGGGTACGAGTGGTATCTTGATCTGCGCAAGTATGGAAGTACACCTCATGGTGGCTTTGGGATGGGTTTTGAGAGGCTGATTAGCTGGATAACGGGGCAGGAAAATGTGAGAGAGTGTATCACAATGCCTCGATGGGCGGGCCGAATGTTACTGTAACGAGGTGTGTATTTGAAGTTGATATCTTTGATGCGTCATGCGACTGACGATGATAGACTGATACAGTGTTCTCAGGCATGCCCATCACAACGAAACACCTTAGCGCTCCTTACGGGAGGCGCTGAGTGTTCATTGACACATAATGTATATGTATATTGTGTCGTGCATAGACATGATCTTATAATGAACGCTTTTATAGATCTCAGTCGCGAATTCAAAGGGTGAACAAAACCTCGATTGTTAACTCGACTACATCCAGTTTCATATGGGATGGTAAAATAGAGAGACAACAATGGGTACGGAACTATGAATTCGATGGTTCTCTCCCCGAGAGACCCTGTCCTGACTGTCCACCCTGTCAAACTCATCATCAAACTCGTTCCAAAACTCCTCAACGCAGGACCCCACCCAGGACTTCTTTAGCCATGTGTGTTCTAGCGATGATCATTAAGCATGGTAACAGGGCAATATGGTCTCTCGCTTACACAGGATTCAAATCCATGAGCGTATTCAGCAAACCGTGGTGATGTTCATGACGGCGTTGTAGGTCCTCTGAATTGGGCCTGTAATCCAGCATTTATGTCAGTTAACCAAGCTCTACGACGGCGTGGATTTAAATGCTTATGTACCTGGCCGCAATGGCAGCAGCGATCGTCGAAGATGTGGCAAATGCAAGAATAAAGAAGGTGGCGAAAGCTTTCATGTTGAAGACGAGGAGGAAAAGGTGTTTGGAAGATGTCAGCAAAGTGGTTTGATGATGATGATAGAGACCAGCTCAGTTGGGGTGAAAGGAAAGGTCGGGTTACAGGCCTTTTATACTGGTAATGACCGTGGTCCCCGTCAATCGCCGTCACTTCACTTAGCAGGTACAGCCCCATTAGTATTCAATGTAGGCATCATCAGACGTTTCACCAGTGTTCACGCAATCACCATGTCAAAAATGTATATGTGGGTCTGCTTACCGTCAACTTACTGTGGGTATGCGTATCAGAAGATTGCATAGGTTATAGAAATCTAAAACACCTAGGTATTCAACTTTCCATAGAGACGATACGTTCATTTCAGCAACGTTGGATCCCTGAACATACTTATTCGAATCACAGCTTGGCTCGGACACTGCAACCTTATCTAGCCTGCTTGTCTATGTACCTTTCATCGCGCAGCGCCCAAGTCTCTCGCATCAAATTCCAAGTCCTAGCATTACGGAAAACAGTGATCAAGCAGTTGGTGATCATTTTCCCGTGTGCTTGCTGCTAACCCAGTTTTACTGCATTTAAGATTCCTTTTTCAAATATATTCCTATGCACAGTGACGGAAACAAGATTTTTAAGCCTAAAAATATCAACGGGCACCAGCTGCAGTATTGCGACCATGTTGTTATATTCCGCAGGCGGACTGGCTGACACACTTACATGTCCCGGCTCGGGTTTGGTGGGTCCCAGTGTCGAGAGCTCCGTGATGGTGAGAAGAAGATTTGGCGGTGCTGGCATCGTTTGTGATTTGAGGTACCTTCGTAGGCGAGTCAATGTCGAGAGGGGGTTAGAACTGGGCGATGGTGGGCGTCCAAAGCTATATATTAACCGTCAGAAAGTGAGAACGATGTGAGCTAAACCAACGGGAACACCCACAGACACGGCCAACTCTGGAAATCAATCACTGAAGAATCAAGGACGTGTTGCTTTTCGCTGTACAGTTTGCGTGCTTACGCCGTGGTCTTGCTTTTACTGTTTGTCCGCTCATGATGGCTAGCCAAGTGCATCGCAAGATAAGCTAGGAGAATATGGTCCCAAAGGCGCTTATGAGAAACCGATTGTTTGCACAGCTGTGAATATAATAGCTAAGTGCCTTGAGATATTTCCAGGTTGGGAAGACTGCTCCATGACTAGTGATGCTGTTGTTTTTTGTGATGGACTATCGATAGTCCATCTTGTCATGATTATCTGTGCAGCTGTTATTATTGCAGTGAATGACTATAATCACCGGTACTCACTTATTGAATAAAAGCAGATCGATCACGGTTGTGAGATACCATCAACCACGTATTCATCTTCCATCCACTTTGATGTGGAAATCAAGAATCAGAACAACTGATCATGGGTTGTTAATCGCATCTAAATGCTGTCCGATTGATGGGTCCAGGAGAGATGGAAGATCGGTATGATGGGTAGTCTTAATTTTATAGATGCTGCTGGAATTTACCAGTGTATGTGGGTGCGAGCCACTGGTATACATGGCATGTTCATCTTTCTTGCAGAGTCATTTGAAATTGATGCCAGGGCGTTAGTATCGTGGAACGACCAGAATATTCGTCCAATCATAAACCCTTTCTCCTCAACAAACGACACCGTTGCAGTATCAACAGGGCGAGCAAACTTCACCTAAGGTCGCCCACAGAATATATGGCTCTGTTAAAATGAATGTCAACCTGGTTAACACATCATTCAAACGTGAGTTCTACTCACCGTATCATGCCCGTTGTGCATGGTAAAGTATAAACAACAAAACTTCAAGAATCCCGCGTGTTTTACAAGTCAACAGTAGTAGCATTGGTCACAAATCGTACAAAAACAAAAGCAGTCAGCCAGCATGGGACGGGTAGAAGAATTCATATTACGGGATATAAGGCTATAGACAACCTCCCAGATCAAACCGCTGGCTCCAGAGAAATTTTAGGCGGAATATCACATCCACTTGATTTCTGAAGAATAAGGTGAGGGTCGATGGGCTTGATCCCAGTCAAGAATGTCGATGGCGGGATAGCGAACATGAGGGGTCATTAAGAACTCGCGATTGAATTTTAGAAGCCTCGTCCGCGACCACGACCACCCCTACCACGAGGGCGACCACGATCACCTCCTCGTCCGCGTCCGCGTCCACGTGCGTCATCCTTCTTGCGACCTTTGGGTTTTGGTGCATCATCTACGAGAAGGGTGTCCAAGGGTAGAGCATCAGGCAGAATGAAGTAACGGATGTTGTTTCCACGAATGGATAGGGAATCTAATGACAGAGGGTCTCTGTTTCGCGTTGTCAACTTGACCGTTTTGAGATAGGTGTTCATCTGCATATCGACACCTACACACATGCATGTTAGTGATTTTACATGGCTTTTAACGACACACATACCTGTGATTGTTCCGTGTACAACAGATCCGTTCTTCAATTCAATTGAGACGGTTTCATTGTTCAGTTTCATCAAAAATCTAGATAGCAATAGTTGGTCAGTAAAGATAGTCTGATAAAGACGGAGAATATGAGGGGTAGGTACTCCATGTTCTGCATGGCACAGAACCATATTATATGTGTATATTCTACACATTTCAATCGATACTGTCTTGCAGCGATAACCAAGCAGAACGAACTCTGATAGAACGAACCAACCTGGGGAACTGGGATTGGATTCAAAAATAAAAACGAACAAACTCACCGAACTAGCTTCATGATGAATGTAAATTTGGAGGAAACAAATCAACCAAATAAAGTTTCTTTTTTTCCAAAAATTGGGATATATCGCTTTCAAAGTGCGATATGCGAGAGTTGCGATGTGTCTGGGCGCTGTTGCAGGCGGTGAGCAAGTTGCAAAGTGTTTGGACGGAGTTTCATCTGAGTTTGAAATAATTTAAAGAGCGAAATGTTTGGCTCTCTCCAATTCTCGATGCTTTCAATGGACACCAAGTAAGGGTGGTAAAGAAATTTGTATGCTAACGATTAGAATATATTGACTTGTATTAACGAGTCAACTAGTACTATAATTTGAAGGACCTCTCATCCTTACCTTAAATAAGGCTTACTTCTTAGGCTCGAATTAATCTTTTTTTTTTTTACCTGTTTGTGCTCTATAGTCTTAATAGATCGGAAATTAAGCTCAAGCTTCTTCAGCCAGAGCTCCATACTGCTTGAAGAATCTCTTGAAGCTGGACGGGCTTTCAAATTCAATTTCGACGCCCCTCGAGGCTCGAGGTATCGCGATCACGTGTTACGCGCGCCGAAATCAACAACCGTGACAGAGTTTTAGGCAGGGCTGGATTGAACTGTCACCTCTTGCCATTCAACTTCAACAAAGTCCGCCTCTCCTTTTTACCTTTAATCCGGAAACCCCTTCTCACCTCCCTCTATGGCGGCAGCCACGCACAAAGTCAAGATTGCTGCGCGTTTGCGTCCCAAAATTCAGGGAGAAATCGACGATGATTCTATCAAGGTCGTTCACGCCTCAGACAACTCAGGGGGCTCGACCAGTTCTTCTGGTGGCAGCTTTATCTCAGTGCCCAATCCGAGAGACCCAACACAAATTTTCAAATTTCCGTTAGTGCTCAAGGTCCAAATGTTGAATGCACTCTTAAGAGAACTCTTTATAGGTTTTCCAGTTGCTATGACCAGGATTCATCGCAGGAAGAAATATATTATAACGACGTAGAGCCACTTCTTGATGTCGTTTACAGTGGAGTTGTATGCTTTTTTTCTCACTTTGACGGACTGAGGCTGAATTTTCATCTGCTCAGACTGTTACTATTTTTGCATATGGTGTCACGTCTTCAGGAAAGACACATACAATGCAGGGCACTAAACACGAACCTGGTGTTATACCCCGAGTCGTTCGCGTGCGTTTTGATCAAGTTCATCGTTTAATGATTCAATTTCTCACAAGTACCACAGGGCATGTTTGAGAAAAAAGATGTCAACCCTCAGTACCAAACGTCACTTTCAGTGTCATACATGGAAATCTACAAAGATGAGGTCTATGACTTGCTTGTAACTAGGGAGAACGTGAGTTTATGATTCTTATATACAACCGCACTGCTCAGATCTGTATCCAGGCTCCCAAGCTCCCTGTCAGAGAAAATGACGCAGGTGTGGTCTTCGTTGCCAATCTCAGTCGAGTTCCTCTATCGTCCGTCGAAGAATTTGACTCTATCTATACGTAAGTAAACATCAGATTATCTTTGCGTCGCTCACCTTTTCCCAGTGCTGCAACCAAGCACCGATCCGTTGGAGCAACAAATCTCAACCGCGCCTCGTCCCGTTCGCATGCTGTTCTGACAATTGAAGCCACTATGCTGGACCTGGACTCCAATACCAGTACGGTGTTCACTTGACAGCATATTCAGTTTTCTTATGTATTCGTTGCAGCACTCTTGGGCAAGATCAATCTTGTGGATCTAGCAGGGTCAGAGAATAACAAGGTATTCTTTCAGTTTCTCACTTGCTGTTGACATTCTAATTAAGGGAATCAGCTTACGGGGAACGATCCCTCTCGTATGGCAGAATCGGCCGCTATCAACAAGTCATTGAGCGTCCTCGGTCAAGTCGTTCATGCCCTAAACATAGGCGCTGTGAGTGGCGTCATTTTATGTACCAACCGTTTCTAAAACAACGCTCGACAGAGCCGTATACCTTATCGCAACTCTAAATTGACAAGAATTCTTCAAGACGCCCTCGGGGGCTCTTCTGTTGGACTACTAATTTGTAACTTGGCTCCTGGCTTGAAATTTCGACAGGACACTTTGAACACTCTGAAGTACGCGTTCAAGTTCATTCTGACACGCATCCGTAAAATTAAGCTTTCTTTTAGCTTTGCCGTTCGCACGAAAAACGTTGAGAACAAACCTGTAGTCAACGAGCGTGGTAAGTCGTCACTATTTCACGGATTTTATTCAGCAGGTTTCGTAATTCATTCGTTGTCAGATAATCGCCCAGTTCCCAAACCCCACTTTGCCGCTGTTTCAACAATTCAACCAACGGCTGCAAAGCCCGCCCCAGCGGTTCTTCAGGCAATTTCAACGACTGGGTCGAGTACCAAGTCTGGCAGCCGGTCACGGCCATCTCTTGTTCCAGTATCAAGGCTTCACCGCCCATCCATTGGAGGCCCGAATGCATACCAACCATTTGCTATTCAACCCAATGGCCGCCGGGGTACCCTCCTCAATGAGAAGATCCCTGAATTAGAGGAAGATCGCTCGGGCAACCTCGGCCTGGGTCTCAGCGAGAAAGAGATCAACGAACGGGTGGGTGGTGATATGATCTACTCCTTTTAGCTACTTATACCGTCGCATTGCAGATTTCGAAAGCCGTTGAGGCCGCGGTGGAGGCTGAAGTCACCAGGAGATTGGCGGAACGCGAACAGCAACGAGCAGCCGAGGAAGAGCGAGCCCGTGCTGCTCAAATGCATGCAGCAGGGTCCAACAGTGCATCTGGGGAGGTGGCTCTTCCATCTGGCGTCTTGACGCCACTCTTGAAGCGCCATAAAGATTTGGACGATGAGCTCAAGAACCGCCTTCAGGAACTCGAAAGGAAATAGTGCGTGTTAAAAATGTGTAGTTGGTAAACACCTGCTGATGGCGTGTCCCTGCAGTGAACAAGGAAGCAAGGAAACCCAGCTTGCGGATGTCCTTTCGCCTGTGTCCAAGAAGAAGACTGGCCGAGCTTATGTTGCCCTTGCACGTGCACACTCCGAGAAGTATGCGTTAATCGTCATCTCATTTCAAGTGTTATCTCATTCATTCTTTGCAGGGGCGATCTTCGTGTCGCGTTAGAACTGTACCGCAAAGCTGAAACATATGTCCCTGACAATATTAAACTCAAAGAGAGGTGGATACTCTTCGTCATTCACGTCTTCCTCCTTAAATTGTCCTCGAAGAGTACAACATTCTGACGTTCGTCTTCATTTTTTTTTTTTGCATATCCCATGTTGTAATCCATGGGTTTAGGATCATCGAGATTGAATGGGCTGTCAAGAACGATCGCGAATATGTTCCTTCGCCGAAACCCAAGCGCAAGTCCAAGCCTAAGAAGAAGGCAAAGTCCAACCTCAGTCAGGACAACTATATGGCTGACGAAGAAAGGATGGACGTGGACAAGCTTGGTGCCTCCAGCAAGGAGAACCTCGTAGTCGGGGAATTTGGAATGGAAGTCACCAATACGGAGACACCCAAGATCAAACGATCCTTTGCTGATACAGAGGATTTGGGCAAAGAGCTACCTGCTATGACCCCGCTCAAGAGACAGAAGAAGACACCCACTGCCAATGTCAGCTCTGACGAGGAGAACGAGTCTGCTGTCATGAGGACACAAGAAATCAATATTGCTGTATGATAAAGAAGATTCAAAGTTTTCGATTGGCTATTTTTTTGGTCAGCTGGACATGCTGTTGTATAGTTTTCTCATTTCTCTCTTTTTTCATCACCATGTTTAAGTGCTATTCACGTCATTCATATTGTTTATTATCACAGTTATTATTCGTGCAATCATAATGTTCTTGTTTGTTTTTCATTTCTGACTATGGATGTTCATGTATATGTGTTGGTTGATTTTTCTAGGTGATCCTTGTGAATTGCTTTCAATAGCAAGTGGTTGTTGTTTCGCTCATTGGTGCCACTTTGACATGTTTTGGGTGATCAGGACAAACGTCGGCCAAAGAAAACGACCATAAGAGATTCTTCTGTCTCTTTTGGCGAGGCACTGGGGTCATTATAAGCAACGCAGTTCCAAGGGGCTCCCGGGGTTAAAAAATTGCACCGTATGCTCATTTT
>NHTK01005777.1:0-16912 GCA_002938355.1 Panaeolus cyanescens | reverse complement strand
AAAAAAAAAAAGTGGCTGTTAGCTTCCGACCGTATCAATTTAAAGCGTACTGAAATCCCATAACCATGCGCTACCGTCGTATAATACCAACGAGATCAGTCCTGAATTCTTGATAAAAACCATGGACACCCATGCCGGAATGCGGAATGCCATCTCTACATGTCCAGGTAGGTTTAGCGCAACTGGCTGGACTGATTTGATGATGATGTTACCAATATATTGACAGTGTTATCGCTGGGTTGACACGTCTCTTCAGCCCAATAAATGATAACGACGGACTAACTATGCCTGTAACAGTCGCTTAAAAATAGGCACAAAGTGCGGTAGATACGATTACAAGGAGGTGGATTAAACCATGCTTGATTGGTGGGATCATCGAGGTTCATGTGCTCCGAGTGGAGGACTGGGTCGGGCTCTCGAGACTCGTCCAGGCATGAGAGTATACGTATTGATGATGTAGTTGGGAGCAGGGGGAACAGCATATTTCGATAAGCTCACCACTAGGTACGCGACTTCAAACCAACCCCAAGGAATGATACAGATGACATCAGGGGAATGGGGGAGGAATGCAACATATCTTCTCTTGTGATACCGCAAGTTTATATCATTCGAACAACTTGCCTATCTCTTCGAAGCGATGTCCCGTCCGTAAATGCGCTCAGTAATACGGTCACGTCTATCAGTCAGGCGGGCTTGACCGCAGCGACGTCAAGGTCACTCACCTCGTTAATAATGAGGGTGGTGACTTGTTTGTCATCTATGTTGGTGTCGCGGAGAATTTTCACGAAGTCGAGGGGTACGAATCGGTGGCTATTCTTAGCATTCGGGATGTATTTTCGGATGAACTCACAATGGACCAACATCTCAACCAGAACGGCTGTGCTGATATTGATTCTAGGGGTCTAACTTTGGAATACTGTTGTAGCGGAAGGCATTATTCGAAGGGCGGATTTCAACATCCGAACGTCCGGGACCATATTTCCATCTGATATTTACTATCATAGCCGAGCAGATGACAGCGCTATTATCTCCTCAATGGCAGGGCTCCTAATTTCTAGAGATTCCAAGGAGTGAACAGTGTGGTCAGCGCTCGTTGACTCGATAAGAAACTTCTTTTGTGGGGAAACAAAGGCACATTAGGAAGAAGTAAAAGCCCAAGAAATTCCGTGCTTGACGTGTATAGTTCCTCGCCTTTGAACGAGTTGAACCTGAACGTGAACACTGAAATGCTGCACCGAGTAGGATTGATTCAGGTTAATCTCTCGTATGTACCTCAGTGGTACCTTTCTGACCCTTTCTTGCAGCCGCTTTCCGCCCCACCCGGACTCCGACAGACCGCTGATAATCGGACATCTCAGGGAAAGAGCAGTCTCTTGTTTTTGCTTTCTGCATAAGTTGAAGGGAGCTTATGATACGACTCGCTTGAATTTTTACTTACCATCGAAGATTTTCCGCAATGGGGTTCGGTGTTAAGGAGACTATCATTATGATTCGAATCTCAAGAGACCGGTGGAGTCTGGCTGCGCCCTTCGACATTTGCTTGCGTTGATCGGCAAGTTCGAGTTGTCCAGTCTGGGCCGACTTGGATATAATTTACACATTACACATGACCTTTGAGCTTCCTTCTTTTTATGTTGTGATAGATTAATGACTCGAGGCATAGAAGTATCTGTTGAGATTCTTCCTTTTGCCTTTAGTTCGGTATAAGTGCGGACGAGAAGGGTTGAATCGGGCAAGTGAGTTTAGATAAGATAAGATGCATGTTTCATCTTATCTATAAACATAAGAGTCTATTTAGACTCGACATTCCAAATTCACCTTCATTTCTTGTTACCTTACCACCACCATGTCCCTGACTCTGCTCGACCTTCCCACTGAACTGCTCACTCAAATTCTGTCGTGCCTCAAAGCTGAGGACATATCTAACTGTCAACTCGTCAATAAATTCTTCTACTCTGTCGTCCATGAATCCATTTCACTCCAATACCAGACGTCATTGGAGGAATTCAAGGCCTTGGACAACCCCTGCTCTAGTCTACCTGTTATCGATAAACTTCAGGCTCTGAATAAGAGCGAAGAGAACTGGGCGTTTTTGCATCCCAACTTCACCAAATCCATTTCTGTAACGCACAACCCTTCGGGCATCTATGACCTGAGCGGCGGTGTCTACCTCTTGGGCAACTTCAACAAGACCGAACTTCACTACCTTCGTCTACCTACAAAGCCAAATGACGAACCAGAATGGACCAAGATCAAAGCACACAAGACGATAATCGATATGGGCCTTTGTGTTTTTGAACACGACTTGATTGCAATCATCACAACGTGAGTGTGTCGTCTGACCAAAGCTTGTTTGATTATCTCTAATCACACGCACACCCGAATTCCGCCAGTGAGCCCAAGAATTATATGGGCATTCAGGGCACGCGTTATGATATCGAAATCCAGCTCCACGAGTTTTCAACTGGCAGGCCCCATCCCGACGCGAAACAACACACCATCAAAGTCATGACTTCACGTTGGGAAAAACCCGCTCTTGGCATTGAAATCGTTGGGGATAACTTGGTCCTCATTCTGACCTTTTACAACAACCCAATGCGCCCCGACGACCAAATCTTTGTGTACGAATGGAAGACAGGCGTGTTAAAAACGGTATGTCACCATAATAATTTTTTATAAACAAGAGCTATTTTTGACAAATTCACATTTATCCTCACACGGTATCTTTTGACGGCATGATAAATAGAGCTGGACTGCACCATTTAGAACCTATTCTGGGCTACTGTTCCTGCGCGAAGACCTCATCTTGCTCCCAAATAACCGGACTAATGCATTGGATATCTTCACTTTGCCGACCAAACCGACTCTAGCAATCCCTCAGCCGGCACTTATTCTTGGCCTACCCGCATTGGCAGAAGGCCGGATCGTCGGTAATATATCGTGTCGCGCCGAGCCGAATCCCATTGGCGCGTCTTCTCACCTCGGAATCAAGTCTAGAGAAAGGAAGCGACAGGCTGCACTTCGAGCCGCGGCTGGACTTTCGCAAGATGACGAGATGGAAGATATGGATCCAAAGCGAGGATTTTTGGCGAACCCAGACGACGCGATTTGCGTCTTTGCGCTGCGGGTTAATGGAATGGCCCTGAACTTCCCTGGCGGTGCCAATCTCAACGTCAACTTCCACTTTGGCCACACATACACGTTCTTCATGCATCGCAGGGCATTGATCGATGCGTACGAACGGCACACCGCGGAGGTGGAGCCAGAGCAGTCGATGAAGCAGGATGGAGGCGATAATGCGGATGACATCACTGCAGGGCTGGACGGCGGTCGAGCTCCTACTCCGAGCAGTAGCTCTGCTTCTGGTGATGCTCAGAGCAACAAAGGCTCAGGACCTAGACGCGTCTTGTGGGCGTCGTGGGGACCTGGTATCAGTCGTTGGTTCAACGCAGACAGCATTCCCACACGCTGGATCACGACATCGGCTGGTCAACGTTGCGTCCTTATTGCGGACAGTGCACCGGATAGTGGTTTCCCATATGTCGTTCTAGACTTCAACGAGAGCAATGTGAAGAAGATGAAGCGTTGGTTAGCCTCCCAGGCCAGGAAGAAGGCTATGAATGATGCAGTGGAGAAGAATATGGCACGTGGAAAGGGAGAGAAAGAGAAAGAGATGATGAAACGACGCGACTTGGACCACTACATGGGTATTCCCAATAACGATGTCCATGACGAGTACGACGTGCAGGACGATTCGTCCGAAGAGGGGGACAACCTGATTGTGCACATGTTGGACGACGATTACATCATAACTCGCAACAACGAGGCGTCTGGTTCCTCGTCGTCCGGCAGCAGCAGTGGGAGCCCTCTCATAACCCAGCCTTCTTTGGGAGCAGACGATTCCGTGGATATGTTTGCTATATCGGCGTTTGCTGGAGATGATATGATTACCGACGACGATTTGCCCCCAGCACCCGAAGCACCTTATGATCCATCTCCAGATAACCGTATCTGGTGTGTTGATACGACGGAAGCGGTGGAACCTGCAGATACGTTTGCTGAACGGGTGGAGGGAAATCTACCTTATGTTGCATGTGCAAGCCAGAAGACGTATACGTTTGATGGCGTTCTGATTGATGAGGAGCGTGTTATTGGTATTAAGGTTTGTGTTTTGACCTCTTCTATCAACGATTTATGCTTATTCCTATTTTATAGACCGATGTTTTGGATCGTATTAAGACTGTTGAAGTGCACCATTTTGGATGAACATTTTTGTTTCAAGTACCTTTGATTTTTTCTTGGTTTCTTTTTTTCTCTCTTTATCTCACAAATTCGGCATTCACAACTACATGATCAAGGCTGCATTACTAGCATCAGACATCTATATTTTATTCACAACAATTGTACACCAGCTACTTATGAGGCGTTACCCGCTATTCAATTTACGATGTTCTTTACTTCTTTTCTCACTCGAGTGAGTGTTGCACATTGCACCATTACCGGGTCCGATTCATGCACCGCGGAGATCAATGAAAAAGGCTGCTGTTGGGTGCCTTAATATTTGGCGAGAGCTCATGCTCTCGTCGGACCGGATAAGTCAGGGACCTGCTCAATAAGCGGTCTTTCAAGTTCCCAATTATCTTTCTTTATGCATCAATTTAAACCCTTGAATCCATAGTCGAACAAATATTCAAAGAAGCATTTAGACAATAATGATAGACTACGGCAAGACAGACACACCAAAGATTATGTACTCTTGAGACTATCTCGACCGATGGGCCATATCTCAGCAGGATTGACATTGCCCAACTCCTGCAAATCGAGGCCAGCTTTCCAGGCATCAAAGAGTCGCTGATCGGTCTTCACGGCGGCGCGAAAACAGTCGGGAGTCACTGATTTATCGCCCCTCAGGCCTATTTCTTCCTCTATGGCAACGCGTCTTGCGTGTGCAGCGTACCACATCGCCTGATCCTTTCTGACCTGCGCCAAATCCTGCTCCGTGTATCCCTCAGAAGAAAGCGGACACTCTACTGCAGGAGCAATTTTTTGCCAATCGAGACTGACTCGGATGAGTTCCTTCTTCAGATCTACATAACCCGCATGCCAACACGTTCGAGCAGCGAATGGCATCACTTGTGGTGTAGGGCGCGGTACACCCACAGACAGCGCCGTTGCCCAGGCGAGATCAGCTCCAGTATCCGCATATGAGGCATGATAAACTGCCATCAAGAATTTCTTCTCCTTTGTAAACTCTGCTTCGTTTTCTCCAGGTTTTGGAGTGTCATAGCCGATGAAACGCGGTGCGTCGGCGGCGAGGTAAAGCGGAAGGATGGTTGTGTGCTGCCAATCGATGACGCTAGTGATTTCGATGTCACCACGGGCAAGGGCCTCTTCCGAGATGAAGATGTTGTACATATGAGAGTCTCGAAGCGTCATAGTAGGTCGAAGAAGGCGTTCATCTGAGGGAATAAAGTATTGGGCGACTTTACGTACAAGTTCAATAGATGGATGTGGTCTTCTGGAATTTGCAGGTGGGCTGGTCGTTCCCAAGGTGCAACATACTTTCTTGTTGGACGCTTGGCCATCTTCTCAATCCAATAACGCTCTTGAATAGTGATAGATTTCAAGTACGATAAAACGTCTGGCCCTACAAAATCGTCAGAAAGTGTCTGCGCATATAGTCAGAGTTCATGTACGTACAAGGACCGTGTTGAGGTATTAAATCTTCCGGAACTATGCACTCATCCTTCCAGTATCCCTGTTGGGACACAGAAGGCCCCAATACGTAGTCTGAGTCCGGTTGGCTCGAATTGGGGAGGAAGACATCTCGGGCGACGTCTGAGGGCACATCTTGGCGGAAGTATAGCGATCCGTATCCACCTCTTTCGAATGCGTGGATGACCTTGGTCTCGAACTTGACCCATTCGCTCACAACTCTTGCTTTTTGGTTTATCGTTAGTTTATCCCATACGTCAGCAAGCTCAATCCCTCCTGCAAGGTCCATAATAATGAATTCGGCGCCAACAGCTGTTTTCGACGCTTGCGATGACCAGGAGATGATATTGGGAACCTGCGTTAGCCCTAAACGGTTTCGCAAGAATGACATCGTCGCAACTTCGCTTGCAGTGACAACATGTGGTGGTCCAGCGAGAGGCATAGGTATACGTGCAATAACTTCGCGTCCATCAGATAGCTGAACGCGAAAGACCTTGTTGCTGCGTCCTTCTGCCCACTTGGATATACGAACAACATCAAGACCTCCTGTGCTGCGCTTTACCTCTTCTTTCAGTGCATCGACGTTGAAGCGTCGGTATCGCAGAGCCTCGTGTTCTTCTGGTCATGAAGCCATTTTCCAGAAGTGTATCTGAAAAAGCTTTCAACTTCGCGATTTGGCTCCGTGCTGCCGAGATTTTTCAGACGTCGGAGAGCAGTTACAATGCGTGTCCAAGACATGATGAAAACAAAAGCAGGGTTTGACTAGCCTCCCAGGCGTTCGCTGGAGTTTCGGGTGAAAAAAGATGATATGGAGCAAGTACGGAGCCCACATTAAGTAAGTCACCCTGCCCGCCAATGGGTTCAAACAGACAAGGCTTGATTATATGTAGCGCGATTCGAATCCAAAAATCAATGCTGCATTGAATATTCACAACTTCATTGTAAGAACTGTAGACAACAGCTTGGAAGAGGCTGCTTACTGTACATTGGGTGCAAGTTATTGGCGAGCGCGGTGTGTTCTTGTCGGGCCGGGTATAATGACTCGTTCCTATATATTGCTTCTCCTCAATCGCGTAGGGATGTGTGTAGTTTGGGCTTGAATATGCAGATTTCAAGGGGCAGACCAAGAATTATCTCACGACCCTATCACAGGTCGGTCAACTGACTTGGCCACTGACATCCGCGTCCTGTCCCGTTCACGCGTCCACAACCACGACCACACCTTGTGCAAACCAGCTGCAAACTCTATGAGAGGCCCATGTAATTTGAAATTTTTCTATGACATGCCGGTGGCAATGGTCCATTCCTTGCTTTAAGCTTGCGATGATCGCTGGCTTTTGGAGGGCATTTAGCTCTTGGGCTTCAACGATCTTCATTAAAGTTCATTTATCACAACAAGAACTCAAGAGCTCGGCAGATGAGATCATTATCTTCGGTCTGGAGTCGTATCATAATGACAGAAAATTGTTTTTTGAGCTCTGGGCATTCAAGGTTGACTGGGTAGCACGAGGACAAAGTGACTCCTGTGGTCGTCGAGGACCCGCCCGCACTCCATATCTCGCATTGATAAATCGATTGCGTGGACCGACTGTGAATCAAAATCGACAATCTTCACCCTTCTTCACCCCCTTCACTGGATCAGAATACCAGCTTTCCTGTCATGTCTCAACCAACAAACTGTCTTCCAGGCTTTGGGCGCCCAGTCAATCACACCCCAAGCAAGGATGATGCAGACTATATCGGCCCACTCTTTCCAAACGCTCTCAGTATAGCCGCGTTGGAAAGTGAAATGACTCCGTATGTACTCTGACATTCTGTGTTCCATACATTCCTGTTTAACCCTTTGGCATATAGGCTACCTGCGGTCACCCTTCGCGAGCTTAGGATGCTGCAATTTATGAACGCCATCACTGATAAACCAGACTGGCACACCAAGGTTCATGATGATCTCATCGTCGAGAAGTGGAAGAGCGAGGTGGCTGCTACCGGTCAGGACTTCACAGACAAGATGTTTGCATACTGCTTGGAAGAACTCCGTCACAATGCATCTTCCATCCCACAGCCACCTGCGCTTGCTCCCCCAATCATCGTTTTTGATGCCAACGTCGTAAAATCTGATTTTGCAGTGAGCGCGGAGACCAAAAAAGCGCTTCAAGATGCAATGCAAAAGTTTCAAGAAGACATTCCGTTGCACCTTCGCGATTGGCACCCTTTCTCTGACGAGAAAGTCTTAGATCTCGTCCACCCTTCACTCTTCCCCCTCGTTTATGGCACAACGCGTATTTTGGAACACGGAACGACTACCCTTGACGATTGTATTCAGCGGTGTGGCCAAGGGAAGATATCCTCTGTTCCTTCTCCAGACGAGGCGACAGATATGTACGGTAAATCAACCAAAGCATACAGCACGAAATTCCAATGGTTGCCGTGCGAGGTTGATATTTCTGGTGACGAAGCTAGGTCCGCGTTCTTCCTTGTCATTCATGCAAACACACCTAACGCCCCTTTAGAATCACGAGCTACATCAACAACCTTCATCCACGGGAAACGGGTCTGTATAACCTCATCGAAAAGATTATCGATGCTTCTATCCCTTTGTGGGAGCTTACCCTCGCACCTCTTCAAGACGAAGAGCCCACTTTCCCAACGCAACGCATTCTGTACGAAGGTTGTGAATACGACCCCGACCCTGAGAACGGGCCAGATGAGGATGGCCCTCAACAACTCCCAGACGAAGATGAAGAGGAGTACTACGAGCGTCGACAGGAGTGGATAAAAGAGACTAGGCGAGTGGTTCGACCAGAACCTGAAGAATTTGCACCCCGCGAATTCCCTACTTTGAACCTTCGTGAAAAGTATGGCAAGCGGGGACTTCAAGTGATTGTCAAGTTTGCGAACATTATTTTGACCCCGGAAAAGCCAGAATACGAGGGTGGTGTAATGCACGTTGAGGGACAGTTGGTGGGTATTCTTTCTTCAACGACTGCAATTCTAGTTTCTCATTTATACCACAGAACGAACACATTGTCGCGACCGCACTCTACTACTATTCTTCGAAGAACATAACGACTTCGTCGCTTAGATTCCGTCAGCAAGTCAACACCACTCATGTGAACGAACTGCAATATGAACAAGACCATCATGACTGGCTGGGCGAGATTTTCGGATGCTATCAGAACGAACCAGGTGTTCAAGATATTGGAAGCGTGGAAACACGCGAAGGCAGATTGCTCACATTCCCCAATATTTTGCAACATCAGGTTGCGCCGTTCAAGCTCTCTGATTCTACCAAACCGGGGCACCGCAAGATTCTAGCACTCTTTTTGGTCGATCCCAACATCAAGGTCATCAGTACTGCTCATGTCCCGTGCCAGAGGAAAGATTGGTGGAAAGAAGAGGCTCTGAAGAAGCAGGTTTCACCTATTGGGGCTGTTGGCTTGGGGCAATTGCCTGTTGAGCTTCAGACACAGATTTTCGATGACGTTGAAGGATTCCCGTTGGATATGAAGGAGGCGAAAGAGCTTAGGCTTGAGTTGATGCAAGAGCGTAAGGCATATGTCGCGGCACAGGATAGCTCCTTCCAGTTCAACGAGTTTTCTTTGTGTGAACATTAGTGTCGTACCGTGAAGAGATTTGCATCGTTCATTATTTTGTTTATTTCAACTTTAACACATCTCTGATCGTTCATTTCTAGGTAGAGTTGTAGAGATGCCAGCTTCTTTATGGTTTCATGTTGCTGTGATGCGGTCTTGTCCTTGACAATTTTTGATGTTGGCAATGGATCATTGTAACATGTCCAACTGTGATTAGAGACCGAAATCGATACCAAACGTTCGCTGGTTCATACCTACGAGTAGCATTCTCCCGTGGCAATTTGTGACCCATACGACCCAGTTCTTCCTGTTGGGGCGTTATCTGCATTGTCGTCAACTTGCCACGTAATTTTTCATCTGCATGAGACTCTTGCCGCCGTACGTTCTCATCACCTTAGCTATATAATGGGTCATGCATGTGTCAACATATACGGGCGTAAATGGGTACTCAAACGTTTGCGAATGGTATCATGATAGCAACATGAAACATTGGAAAATATGTATGTAATAGGCCTATTGAGGTGAACAATCCTCGTCAACGGACATAATATCTGTCCTGGATGAATTTACCTGCAAACATGTCGCGGAGTGTGACAATGTCTGGAGATTCTTTGAGGTCGCCTGGAATATACATTGGGCGGGTTGAATCGAAATCAATAATAAACAGGCGCCCAGAACCATCCGCCACGAAGTTGTGAGGTTGACATTGCTGGAGAGGGCGTGAGGTGAGTAGAATCTGGACATCCGCCGCGGCCCAGATTTCTAATCTTTGGATATAGAATCACAAGCTACATCAATAATCTCCATCCAGACGAAAGGGATATCTACCGAGTTATTGAAAAGATTATCGATGCCTCTAATCCTTTATGGGACCTTACTCTAAGCCCCCTCCAGGCCCAATATCCACGATTCCCACCTCGACGCGTTCTTTTTGAAGGTTGCGAGTACGACCCCGATCCTGAGAATGGACCAGAAACTGAAGGACCTCAACAACTCCCCGATGAGGATGATGAGGAGTTTTGGGATCGTCGCCAGGAATGGATTGAATCAATCCGACGGGTTGTTCGTCCTGAACCAGGTGACTTTAAACCGCGCGAAACCCCATCCTTGAATATTCGAGAGAAGTACGGCAAGACTGGACTTCAAATCATCATCAAATTCGCAAATATTGTGCTGACCCCAGAAAAGCCTTTCTACGGCGGTGGTTCATGGCACGTCGAGGGCCGATTGGTGAGGAGCAAATATCTGTTGGATGGTTATTTCTTTTATCTGAGATCATTTCTTGCAGAATGAACACATCGTAGCGACCTCTCTATACTATTACTCGTCTGAGAATATCACTCCTTCTTCGCTCAATTTCCGTCAACAAAGTAATGTCGACGACGCTCACAATATGGACTATGAACAAGAACACCATGACTGGCTCGAAGTAATTTTCGGTTGCGAGAATGAGGAACCAGGTGTTCAGGAGATTGGTGGTGTCGACACGCGGGAAGGTCGACTGCTCACTTTCCCCAATATCTTGCAGCACCGCGTAGGGGCATTTAAGTTGGCTGATCCAACCAAGCCGGGACATCGCAAAATTCTGGCCCTTTTCCTCGTCGATCCGAACATCAAGATCATCAGTACTGCGCATGTTCCGTGTCAAAGAAAGGACTGGTGGAAGGAAGTTGCATTGGAACAGGAATCCACTGGGCTTGGACAGCTCCCCGTGGAACTTCAGAACCATATCTTTGACGAGGTTGAAGGGTTTCCACTTGGTATGGATGAAGCACAGGCTTTAAGACTTGAGTTGATGGAGGAACGAAAAGCATATGTTCAAGTGCAAGACGCTACTTTCCAGCAATATACTTTCTCCTTGTGCGAACATTGAAACGGCGCGGAGAGGCAAAAAAAGAGTAAACGGTTAGAATTTCTTCCAGTGCTTGTACAATCTGGTTCATAATACAATAAAATTTTCGACTCCTTCTGCCACGCTCTGAGGAAGACAATCTGAAACGCGAGGTCGCAAAATACAAGTGGTATCAAGTTGGGTAGTCGATATGTCAATAATGTTGCCATTTACGATTATAAATGGTTTGAAGTATATAGGTATCTTCCGAGTCCATGTATTCATATCTTTCAGGCCTTGTAATACACTGAGCGCGGTCAAAATCAATGAAATAAAGTTTTCCGCTGGTATCAATGGTGATATTGTTGGGTTTGACGTCCCCATGTATAACACCCGCCATGTTGATAATTTTTACAATCCGCGAGAGAGAATTGCTATAAACATGTATGAGGAAAGGCATTAAACATGGAGAACAAAAGACGCACAACTCAGCTTCACTGAGGGTTATCTGGTATGATCCCGGTTTGCCAAATACCGTACGCTCACGACGTAAAAGATCCATGCCAACATCCTGCATAAGCAGAGCTACAGTTCCGGTTTCCGCGTCTTGAAAAACACCATGCACTTTTGGAACGCCAGATTTGACACCGCCTCTGAATAACTTTTCATACTTTTGGTACTCTTCCGGAATGCGATAGGCATATGGCTCTTTGTTGTCGCTTAAATGACCTGAGGGAGTGCATATTGTTCCTAGAGGGATTTTGATCACAGCGTTCTCCTCGACAGCGTCACCACTATCTGTCCAGAGCTGGATGGTCCCTCGATACACTGTTCCGGTGGCGCCATGACCTAACTTTTCGGTCGCAATAAAATGGATGCATTTGGATAAGTGTCGGGTCGCGTTGGCTTTTGGTTTTGAAAATGGCTGAGATATGAAATCGGGATGACAGGAAGGTAAAGTGCGAAGGAAAGCCGAGGGTGCTGGTGAACGATAGGCTCCAAAGTTAAAGGAGACAAGCAAGGTATGACGCGACGCTATCTCCTGTAAGTATGTTGCATGTCAATAAGACTTTTGTGAGAGAAGAATTAAAACTTACCTTGTCCACGCTGAACAACGAACCGAGACTGTGTCCAGCTGCGGCTTCGCCTTTCAATCTTTTAGACCTTCGCTGTGTCGGAAGAGCATCGACCTGCTTGCGTTTACGGCCACGATTTTCAGTGACTTCAGGCCCTGGGACACGGGTGCGTTCCAATGCATCTTTGACGATAGCCGCATAAAGTGAAAAGTGTAGGCGCATATAACCCATTTGGAGTGGACTGATGACACTAGACACAAACAGGGTATTTGTGCTTCGTTGCCGTATACCGATTCGCTCCCGGTTTCCATCATGGATGATTATGAACGTCGCGTCGTTTTCGACAGCTCGACACCAGGCCTAATATGCAAAATCAATAGTTGGAAGAAGCCAAGGAAAATAACAGATGGCAAGGACGCACGCGTTGCAAGAAATGGGAAGTTTCTGGTTTATAGTTCGCATTTCGTCTGCTACAATGGGGTGGAATCCAAACCGTTTTTTTCCTATTAGCTGCGCTCTTAGGCTCGACTTGAACCTTCGAATTCGCTTCGGGCTGACCGTATGATCCATAGCGGCTCCACCAAGCAGCGGGGCTGTCGAGTGGTTTGCAGTCCATCTTCGTAGGCAGGCTGATCGGGCTCTCGACAGCGCTTACCAGCCAGTCCTCCGGCTTAAAAAGCGCCATCTCGGTTATAATACGTTCGGAGGCAGGGCATGGTGGCAAGAAATGAAAGGAAGCGAGGCCTTCGTACTTGTTTCGCAAATGCTTTAGCTTAGCTGTTGTGCTGGGTTCGACCTTTTCTGCGACCTCCTTCTCAAGGTTAAAGTCTCCGAAGTCCTCTTCACTCGCGTCAGTGAGAATAAAAAGGTTGGCTTCGTGAAGGTATTGTGATGTAGTCGAATAGTCCAACAATCCAAAAACGGATTCGCCGGATGTCTGGTTTGGGTGAACATACAGTTTCGAGGCAAATACTTCGGCGAAACGACCTATTTGGCTGTGGTAATTTCGACGCAGTGATCTGGGTTCATTCACGGAGCTCATGGACCGATTGCCAAAGGACGGAAGTTCATATTTTGGTGGGAATATATCATTGACCTTCAAAAAATTCCAGAACTCTGGCCTAATAGCATCATCCAAGTCGTGTGCGAGGGAATCCACCAGTACGACTCTTTTGAGAGCAAGTTTAGGTGATAGGTGTCGGTCGATGAACCGTAGTGGTGAATTGAGTGTAGGCTGGTAACCATCGCCATATTCAGGAGCTGCTTGGAACTGACTCCGGTCAGCAGCTAAGAAATATTGCCAGATATCGTTGTTGCAGGAGCGAATGTCTTCAAGTGGCACATTGCTCATGAAACCAAATGATAGGAATAATTGTGGTTAGTAGGCGAAGTCGGATGAGTGAAGTGCCCTGACACGGTGAAGTATATACCACCAGCTGAGAATAGGTGTTCAACAAAGCAAACAGAGAAAGAAAGGCTTCAACTTTCAACGTACAAACCAACAAACAGTTATGTAACTATTAGTATGAGTGGGGTAGGTTCAACCATGTTAGCACGTGACCGTAAATCCATGGACGGGTAAGGGCTTAAATTATTCGACATAAGTGGTGTTATGTTAATTTAGAGGATTCATTCCTTGCTTGTTTGCCTGATTACACATATGAAAGTATACAATATAGATATGGAACAAAGTCTATGCAAATATCATCATGTCACCCCTCTGGCTCTTAAATTCCCCCAATGACATCCGCTGGTAGATCCGTCCAGTACGCTAGACGTTCTCTCTCTCGTACATTGGCAAGTTGTATTTTGCACTTTTTCTCATCCGGTGTGTTCGCGTCGCATTCACATTCGTCTGGATGAGGTCCAATGTACTCACAACTCCTAAGCCCGATCAAGCGTACGACTCCATTCGACCGTCCCGAAGCCGATGAACCTTGGGAGTTGAACAACAAATGACAAGGGTCAAGTCGTTTGTGCAGGTAACCTTTTCCATGCAGCTCTTTGACAGCCACCATGTAATCCATCCTGAGAAATAAAAAGTAAGACTGTGCACTCAAATTAAGCCTGTCTGGATAGAGACGACTCACATATTAGTACTGGTCCGAGCGCTCTGAGGCACCGTTGGACCTTTTGCATCAGAAAGTGGTATTCCTCCATATTCCATCAGAATTGCCGTGTAGAGGGTTTCATCCTGCATTGATCCAACAGGTTTAGCAACGTTGTAGGTATAATATCCATAAACCTTGACGGCGGCTTGAACACCGGACTCAGAGAGGGCTTGATAAATGAGATATTCTCGAATAAGTTCATCTCTGTCACCAGGCCCAACCAATTTCATGACCATTTCTCCTTGGAACGCATACTTGGAAGTAAATGCATTTACAAACCAGATTTTGAGTCCACGCCCTGACTGGTTTCCAATCGAGTCAAAATAGAAGTCGTCGGAATTGTTGTCCTGGCCATCCTGAACATGTGCCTTTTGCTTTCCCTTAGGCTCGTGAAACATCGTGGGGGGCAGGGGGGACGTGGTGGGTGCCGAATTATTAGGAAGTAATGGATTTACACGAACAAATTTCCCGTAGCCTTTACTCGCATTTAAATTGGCTGTGGGAGGTACGTGCTGTCCAAGGCGAACAAAAATGAACGGGGATTCCCGCAAATTCTGAAAGTCCTACAGATAACTGTGCATCAATATGGAAGTAAATCACCCTATAGATTTAGAAAAAATCCAATCACCTGTTCTGACCAACGACGGGACGTAGGACTTGCTTGAGTAATAGGCTGGTCAGAAGTTCTACCATTGGAGCTGCTGCTCTTGATATTCTGTGGAAGGACGGGAAGGACGCCCGGAACTTGGGTTGCAACCCGAGTCATCACCATCAAGTCAGCCCGGAAAACAGCATCTTCATAGCTGGCTATAACCAGAGAAGTTAACAGCAGACCAAACGGAATGGTCTTGTCCCCCATTCGAACAGCATGAGATATATATAGAGTCTGCGTTGCACGATGTCGGATACCAACAGCATAGGCGTTCCCACACACGAGAAGGATATAGGTGGCGTTGTGAAACACTAACTCCGCCCATATCTATGTATTGTGATCATATCTTAGCCTCCAAATATTCATAAAATAGAATGATATTCATATAACGCACCTGCTGACGGATGTAAAGTGCCTTTTTTTGGAGGGTTGGAATAATACAGTCAGTCTGAGCTGCCGATGAAGACCTGCCATTTTCTGAATCCTGTGGTCCGCGAACCCGAGTTGGGATAGGATCATTGTCATTGGAACCAGAAAGCCCAAAGACACGGGCATAAGTGGCCCCTTCCGTGCGGAGAGATTCACTCTGCGTGGCTGTAACGTTTTGTTTCCCCCTGTTCGGCTTCAGCTGATCCAGGTCTTTCCCATAGTTATCGGGCGGCGTTAGAGCGTCTGTCCCCAAAGAGCCTAGATCTCCTGTAACCACAATGTCGCCATTTATGCCTGACGTTCGATGTCCATGCGAGCGTTTCGAATCACTTTTGCAGGTTAACAGCGTTAATTCGTCAATTTGATCTTCACAACAAATCCAACCCGGCCAAGGATCTGTTGTAATAGCTTCCAAAACGTCGAATGTCCCCGCGGTGAGGCTTTTGCACTCCATAAGCAGAAAGTTTTCCATCCCACAGGACTTCAGACGACTGGAAACATCCTTCAGAAGTGGAAAAGAGGAAAGTTCTGAATGAAACTGAACAATGATGTCGGGTTTGGCAGTGCCTTGTAAAGTAGGAAGGATCCCCCACCATGGCTTCAGCTCTTTATCCAGGTCTGCTGGAACTGTTTGGAGCACGAGAATGATCGCAACTGCTATGGCCGCCTTCAATATCCCCGAGTTGAGCGCCGCCGTCAGTTCCTCTTCGTTGTTTACAGAGTGTTTTTTCGGAAGTTGATGAACATGTAGGCCTTCTACTGGTGCTCGATGTTCATTGAAAAAGTCCTCTTCCACAAGCCTGTGTAACCTAGATTCGGTAGGTTCTATGATACCCTGAAGTAAATTGTCACAGAAACGAACATGATTTAGGCGCAGTTGTTCATGAAGGTGAAGGTCGAAATGCTTGGGTCGTCGCGTACCGGTGGAGGCTGTATGTTCGGGCGCTGCAATGAATATGGGAGGTTTTGTATGCTGGAGGAAGTGCTGGATTTGGTCAAGTAATGCATTGGGCTGATGGACTGGCACTGCTCGCCGGGAATAGGAGTCAGGTTGTAACTTTGGGATCCGCCCCAACGGTTGGGTTTGGAGAGCGTGTGTTATCTTTGACGAGCTTTTAATCGCAAAAGCCTTTGATAAGACACCAAAATTCAATACAGTAGAGCTCTTACCTGTGATAGTTGTATGGAATGATGGGGAAGTTGCCCGAATACGAGGTCCATTCTGAGGAAGTTCCTGCATTGCTAGTGGCGGAGCCCGCTGGATTAGGACAATCGGTGCTATCGGTGCTGTACGAAATGGCGGGGTTGCCAGGAGGGAAGGCCCAGTCCGAGGAAGTTCCTGGGTAGCCAGTCACCGAACCAGCTAGAGTGAAATGATCGATGTTGTATGAAATGGTGGGGATGCCAGAAGGCAAGGCCCAGTCCGAGGAAGTTCCTGAGTAGCCAGTCACCGAGCCAGTTGGATTAAAACGATCCATGCTGTATGAAATGGTGGGGTTGCCAGA
>NHTK01005776.1:0-16904 GCA_002938355.1 Panaeolus cyanescens | reverse complement strand
TTAGTCATCAGCCATCAAAGCTCGCAGGCGTTGCGACTCTCCACTTGTATATTCTGCTACGACGATGTTAACGGACTGTTTGACTTTCTGATGACTGATGACAGTGTATGACGATGGATAACTTTTTGGTTGCCCACTATGACCTTAAACCCCCCAACGTTCGGACATATGATGTGTCAGGGAACAGTCTGACCATATACGAGCCATTTGCCCATCTTGCTGCGGGTATGTGTTTTAGCACTTGCCAAAAATCCTTTGACATCCCTAATTTTGACTTTTCTCTCGACAGAGCTTCTAACGACGTTGCTAATTATGCGCCACATCTTACAGTTTAATCTATAGCATCTCAAGGGTCCATTTTCACAAAAGACATGGACATCTATCTGTATTTGAACGAGTGCTGGACCACTTTCCACAAAAGTAATCCTAATGTGTAACAACTAGATTCGTACCTTTTGTCCTTCTAGCATTTTTTCCCTCGGATTCCCCTTGCTTATCCGTGTGTCTAGACCCTGTAAAAAATAGTACCTGACTCTGTCGACATGTATGGACTTTGAACACGCTTTCTCTTGGCTTCTTTTGTGATAAAAACTGCCATGTTTCTGACATAATTGAAATGAATTCCCACGGAGAGCAGGCCATTGATTGAAAGGAACGGTTCAAGTGTTGCTCTCGACCTCCGTCTCCCATGTCTAACCAACAGCCATATGTCCAGCCAGGAGAGCTGCTGAATGATTTCTTGCGATCTTTCTGGCAGCGCCAGGTCGATGCAGCTGAAAATGAAACCCCGGACTACCGCCACCCCCCTCTACCACTAGCAAGAATTAAGAAGGTCATGAAGAGCGATCCGGATGTCAAGGTGGTGTTTAATGTTCTTCCATATTCTACGAAGATAATTTCTCTGAACACGAATTATTTATGAATCTAGATGATTGCTGCAGACGGTACGGTCCATACACTTGTATTTCGTAATCTCCTGCTCAGACGATGGGTTTCCACCGACAGCACCAATTCTGTTCTGCAAAGCCTGCGAAAGTACGTGAGATCAGCCAATTGCGTGTCGTTCCGACAGATTATAGGCTGCGTACTAAAGTTATGACGCCGATCCGCGCGCGTTTCTTTTCGATGTTCTAGTTTTCATTGCCGAGATTACAGCGCGGGCATTCATCGTCGCAGATTCCAACAAGCGCCGGACACTATCACGGGCAGATATCGCAAAGGCTTTGAGCAAGTCAGACCAGTTCGATTTCCTCATTGACATCGTACCCCGAGAGGAAGCCAATTTCCCAGCATCAACGGGTAATGGCGCAGCAAAAAGAGCTGGAAATGCATCATCAGTGCAGAAAGATCAGGTGCAGCATCTTCCATCCGCTAGATGTTTATTCATTGCGACTTGACCACTCATATGACCTGACTTCCCCCTTCTGTCAGGTATCTCAGCCCGGTGTCGGAGATGGCCCAACCGGCACCATGGAATTGGACACCGGAAACGGCACGACGAGGAGTGGGAGTGAAGTCCTCGAGCAGGTAAGTCCACTATACATTTTCTGCCATACCCCACATACTGAATACCGTTCTCATGACACCTCTCCCTTTCCCTCTATTTTTGTTCATACTTCAACTATTAATCGTTTTCGCCACTTACTCCCTCCACTCTATGTCCTTCCATTACCATTTATTAGCTGGAGTCTCTTCTCGGAACTGGAAATCCTCGACCTCTTTCATGACACGCCACTTTGTGATGCTGGCATTTTCAAACCCATGATCTGCACCACATAAATACCCACCTTCTTCCATGCCCATTTACCCAATGACTCGGGCCTAGACGTTTTTTCTCATTGGTCTTTGATCGCGAAGAAAATTATCGGTGTTGCATTGGTCTTGTACCATGTACCCTGGATCCCTTCTGCATGACCTGCTGTGCAGTCGAGGAATCCCGCACTTATCACAGAAAAGAGCCTGAAGGGCTGGTTTGTCGGACAAGTGCTCATTGTACACCTACTCTTATTCAGTTGAGGACAGTTGTTTTTATACTTCGTTCATTATTGACCTTTTCATGTTGTGCTTATTACTAATCACAAGGATTTTGTATGACGTTCATGTTCTTTTGGCTCGGATGACACTCTTTCGTGTTGGTGACTGGTGACTGCATCATGTGTATGGAATTTGTTGAATCTGGCTTGGGGTGGAGTGGTTCAAGATGCAACTGACTTACTTTTTTTTTACTTTGCATGGTACAGGTGCTTGATCTAAGTACGTCAGGTACGTCTTTACTTGGTCTTACAATCCATGAACACGCTGCTTATCATCTTGTAGCACAACCATAAGTCAGATATTGACGTCTTATATGATTCATCTATGTTGGACCCTTCCCGCTTCAAAGGTCGTTGAACTCCAACCTGCCGTCGCTTTTTTTTTACCAAAAATCAATATGGAGTACCCAAATGGGATATCTACCCTTGCCTCTCCCTTTCGATGTCCCGAAAAATACGGCCTACGTGCAAGCAACACAGATTTTAGGGCCTTCTTCAGTTCTTGTGCACAGGGGTTGCAGAAACGCGTGTGTGTGACCGTGTAACCAACGTGACCTTCTTTGACCTTGCTTTGGCTCGGATTGGACCCAAAGCCTCTTTTCTCCATCATTGTTCCTTCTTCGACCACATCTAGGTGCTAGATACAATCCCCATCATAATGGCTGATACGGCTCACCAGAAGGGAAACAACTTTTACAAATCTGGTGATTTTGAAAAGTACGTTCCAACCTTTTCTTGAAGAAACTTTTGGGATGCTAATCAAGTTGTACAACAGTGCAGAGAAATCGTACGTTGAAGTAAGTTTTTTTTTCTAGTCCTCAGTCAGAGTACCCAACTCATATACAATTTTTTTATCGATAGGCATGTAAAATTGATCCCTCAGAGCCAAAGTACTCGTCGAATCTCTCGGCAGTGTATTACGAGCAGGGCCGATATGTAATCTGCATCGAGTCGATTATGAACTCGTGGCGTGCACTTCGCGTCAGGAATTGCGTGGAAGGCCAGCCTAGCACGCCGCAAAGAAACGATCCCTTAGCAATCAAGTTATCGTCTCGATTCCTAAAAGCGAAGCTCAACGCGATCAGTAAAGGTCTCATCTCACTACACGATAAAAAGAAAAAGAAGGGAAAGACGTCGGAGAGCAATTCTGGCATCGAAAAAGACATTCAGACGTTTTGCTCGGATCTAGTTGAGAACGATGGACAGTTAAAACACGAAGAACTTCGAAATCTATGGGAGTTGTGGTTGAAAACAAAAGACGATTGTCAGAAACACTCCACAGAGGAATGCAGAAAGCGGGTGGTGGAGGCACAGAAGCGTTTGCGGGGACTACCTATATATAAGGCGTCACTTTACAATGTTGTCGACTTTTTTCGAGTGAGTTTGATTCTTGTTTTTTCCTCCTCCTATCACTCACGGTACTGACGCCTTTGTCGTGATAATTTGGACATGACATGCCCCATCCTCTCACCTATGAAATTTGTAACGATCCACCAAGCCACCTGCTCATCAAGGCATCAACCATTCTCGAAGAATGCTGGACAAAGGTTTCTTTCTTATTTGGTGGTTCTGGAGATGGTAAGATTGCGCTTGAAGTCTATTATTTCAGATGAAAATCCTGATGGGGTCTCTTTTGCATAGGTCGTCACGTTTTTGCGACACTCGTAGTCTGGGGCTACTTAGCAAAAAAGACAATCGATACTTTTACTATGCCTTTTGCTGATCTTCACTTGACACTCCTGGATATTCACCCTGCGGCTCTTGCCCGTGTGATGGTCATACTGGCGTTTCTTCGAAAAAGCATGACTGCACCAACAGCGAAAGCAAAACTTGAAATGGAGACTACGGCATTTTACATCTGGAGCACTCTTATCATGCCTGATTATTGTGCAACTTTGTAAGCACGATCTCCATCTTTTACTGCTGTTTTCTTATTGGTCGAATTCAGGATAACCGTCGTTGCTCGTGAGATCATCGAAGAGCTGGAAGGGAAATCACCACAGCATCTAACCAAGCTCTGGGCAATTGATGAACAAAGCAAAGTCCGCGTTGTGACTGTACTCAAATATTGGTCGAAGCCGCTTCCGAAAGACATGAAAACCTTTTTCGCTATCAATGGCCCCAAACCCCTGTCCCCTGCTAAAGTGGCCTCCCTCAAGGAACGGGCAGAGGGCAGAGATGAAGCATTCGACATAGCAGTCAGATATGGTTCCAAGATGAAAGGAAGGCCAGTGGATCTTTGTGAAGATCCAACGATGCCGTTGTACAGCAATTGGGACGCCCAAGATAAGCTGTTTCAAACCACAAGGGTGTTACTGCCACCAAAGCCATTTTTGGGTCGACATCCAGCTTTGCAGAAGTATGTCAAGTCGGGTGCGACTACGAGTAAAGAGGAGGTTATTGATGAAGTGATTCGGGATTGGAAGCCCAATCCAACGGTATTTGTGAGAAGGTTTCTTTACCCTTGTTATTTCCTCCTTCTCATCGTCGTGCTTCACAGGACAACAATACCACTGAAAATCCTGCCTTTTCTATTGGAGGCCAGACAAGGCCATTAATCGATGATGATCCATCGCAGCTGATGGTGATGATCTTTGAGGTCTTCCGACACTATCGAAATGTCCACACCGAACTCTCGTTTGACAAGACGTTCTTCAGCATCATGCAGCAGTTTTTCGGCAGTGTTCGAGACACTTTTGCTACTCTGGACAGATTTGACGGTGCCATCACCTTGGAATTTTGTTGCGCTGAATTATGTTCAGGGCTCCCCAAGTTGGTTGCAGGTGACTTTGGACCACGACCCGACACATTCCCGACAAAGTATCTCAGGATGTGGTTAAGCAATGTCCCGTACGTTAGTCTTTTTTTTCGCCATGGTTCTATCAACTTATATTGCGTAGCGATTATACAGGCGGTGTTCTGAGTAATCTTGTTTACTTGGTGCCCTATCTCGATGATTCGCCGTACGCGGTGATGCGTTGGAACTGCCTCAGAAATCAAGGGGCGTTTGCTTCGGTGAAGGAGTTTTGCTTCAAGTACGTTCCGTTTCACTGGACCAATTTAATTTATGACATGCTGATCACTAACCTTTCGGTATCTTCACGTTCAGTTACACATACCTCACATCCCCCGGAATCCAGCGATTCTTCAATTGCCTCATTCCGTATGAGGAAGATCAGCCATCGTCAATTTTCAATCTTTTGATTCTTCCGCGAACCAGACAATCGAACCCGGTCTCAAAGCAAGAGCTGTTTGATTATCTCTCCTGGATCCTCGTGCGCGTATTGTGCTGTCCCAGAGCAAAGGCTGCACCGTATGAGGTTGATGACCCAACCAATATGGTTAGCTTCATTAGGCTCCTCGTCGCGCTCTGCGAGACATTTTCGTTTCCTGGACATTGGTTGGGAGAGTTTGCGCAGAACATGATCAATGATACAGTCATTACCAAGGCCAAACCATTCGACGGTATCCTTCCCGTTACACAGATGCCAGCACCGGCGGAAAAGGAACGAAAGATTAGCTTAGAACCCTATCAGCTCGACCTCGAAATGATACTGGTCACCATCAGGCACGCTCTTCCATTCTCCCTTACCTATCCTCCTCGCTACGCCACCTCCTTCTCATCCATCAAAAGGTACAACATGAGCATTGTGCCCATCATAGAGGTTCTGAGCAAACACTCTGTTCAGTATTGCAACGCCTCTTTGTTATTCTACAAGTCGAATTCTATGTTCCATACCGCTTCATTTTTACGGGACCTACCTTCGAAAATTCCCGAGCTCATTGAAAGTCGCGATGGGACGATTCGGGGCGTAAAGATTCAAATCCTTATGACTATAGAGCTCATGGACTTCCAATGGAACGTGGTAGAATGGAGGATGAGTGAGGGCTGGTACGAGAAGATGAAAGAAGAGGGCTGGAGTGCGGTTGTGTGGGTGTCGGATTGGAGGCAGACAAGTTCGTATATTTTCTTTTTTTCCCCGCTTTGATGCTGACCGTTCCTCATAGTAACAAACCCTGTTTCTGCTTCAGCATGGGTCGAAGCTTCGAATTAATTCTAGCTGTGCACGTCATTCTTGCAATAAGGCCTCGGGAATTCATTTTACTCGATTTATACGTGGGCCTCAGAACATGATCTACTGGAATGATATAAACAGAAGGCTGGCTCTTTGAAGCTACGAAGTTACCCAGTGAATTACAACAAATTGAATACAACTCGCTTTTTGACGAATCCTCGCTTTTTGTTTCTCTCCGAGTCCCAGCCTCCCACTGTCTGAGCTCCATCAATACCAACCATTGAACGGAATACTAGATGAACTTCACCTTTGCAGTCCATCGTTCAGTAGCCAAGTGCGTCGTTCTTTAACGTATATCAGCTTCAATTTCTCTGTTCCAGCTGTGATGACTCGGAGCCTTCTCAAGCCCAAGGAGAACTATGAGTGAAGTTATTGAAAACTTCTCCGAAACATCCAAACGTTCGGATACCACTGACTCCTCTTTTTCCTTCCTGGAACTCCCTCCCTGTGGTATGTCTTCATTCTCGAATACCCAGTTATCTGGAACAGAGGTCTCCTGGAATACAAATACCAGTTTGCGAAGAGCAGGGTATCTGGTCGCACATGTCTGTTCCAGAATAGACCAATGCTCCGTCGATGGTGTGTAGATATGTGGAGGGCCGAAGTAGCTTAACATCGGCGAGGCAACGAGAGTGATTTTGTCGAGGACGGGGCATGAAGGGGGAAGGTTTCTCAAAATCCAATTTGCATACTGTGACCAATGTGAAATTTGGTCGGATATTGCCATTGGGGAGGCGTTCACCCCAAGAGTGAGCTTTTTCAAGGCGGGAAGGGGAGTCCAACTCGGAAAATCATATCGTAAGTGGTTATACGATCCTGCTTCGTTGAATCTGTGTACGGAAAGATCCTCGAGGGTGTCGCTCGCCCCCTCAATGATTCCACGAACGGTGCCAACAAACTGTTCTCGCGCAAGGGCGACCTCAATCTTTTCAAGCGCCGAAAAGCCTCCGAGTTCGTATATTGTGCTAATGGGCGCGTTGATCTTGTCCAGTCTTAAGCGCTTTAAGTTGGGGATCGATGTAGGGTCTTTGTTGAAAACATGACTACCCTGTGCGTCTCCAAAACTGTCGAGGGTGTTCCAAATCCCGAAATCTTGGAGGCTTTTGCAATGCGTTATCCAGCCTGATTTAAGAAAACATACATTGCAGAGCTGGACGCTGGTAACAGATGGTAAAAGACAGACGTTCTGAAGTGCTTGGGACCATCCCCCTGAGAGTCGGTCCCAATCGAGAGCGGAGTATTTTGGCAAAGATCCAACGTGTAGATTGAATTGAGTTATATTTTGGAGTTGGGGTAGAAATACGGGTAGATTCGTATCCTTGTAGATTGGATTGTAATCGGATGTGGAGGGAACGAACACCTGCAAAGTGAATGACTGGACCACAGTGGCTATAGCTGGCCGCCCGTCAAGGATTTCGCGGAAGAGCGCTAGTCGTCGCCCGCTGTCTCCCTTGATACATATGTTCACTTCTCGGAACAAGTGGGGAGTAGTCCATGCGTTGAATGCTACGTTGCAACGAGAGAGAGTGGCAAGGATGAGCTTATCGGGTTTGGTGTTTGGCTGAAAAAGATGCTCAAAGATCTGATCTGTGAGCTCGACAGGAAGGTCAGAAAATCCTGGCATATTCCTGCGATTAGAGTCAAACTGGTGAGAAGACCAGCATCGCCTGGCAGCTGGCAAGAGAAAACGAATTGCGTTTATGTCATGGGTGGTTGAAATGCCAAATCGCGATGTCTCGTGATGTAAGCTCTCATACGGACACATTGTAAACGTTTGTATTGTAATTTTCTGAAATGAAAAGGATCATGGGCGCGACATGGGAAGTGTATCACAATAAGCTACGACAACAAATTAAAAGAACAGATACACAATACTAGTGACAGAAAGGTACAATAAACGATTCCCCGCCGTATTGTAAGATGCATAGAAAGCGCGACATAGCATGGAATTGTGCAAAACAAAAGGGAATTGATGGACAGAAACGACACAAGGGCATGTGGGATGCTAAAAGGTACATGAAAAGTGGATATATGATGAATTGAATAAGTTAAATCTGTGCGATGCAGCTGATGGGAAACGATGATATGTGTATGCAAGAGAAGGGTATACCAGTGGGTGAGACGAGTATCAATGACGGCGGACATAAATAACAATTTAAACCCCCGGTCGGTCTTCATTATAGTGTGTCATGGACCAGGTTCTAAACGGTTGTCTTTCGATCCAGTCGAACCACATTTGCTGGTACTTCGGATTCCACTCCTTAGGAATAGGGCCCAAACTCGCGATGCGTTGGATTTCGAGAAGTTCTTCTTCAGATTCGTGGATGTGCTTAAAATAGTACGCCATCTTTTCATCTGGGTGGGTCTGTAATGATTCGGGAAAACAGGCCGTCAATAATCGTATAGAGAAGAAAAGCTTTGGCGTGACGTACGCGATGTTGAAAGACCATTTTATGCCATTTGCAATAACTTCGGTCGCTGATTCGAACTTTAAACGAGCCTTTGGGGGTGAACACTCCTGTATTAATACGAGGGAGAGGTGGTGGCGACTGCGAAGATGGTCGAGGGATCGCGTGAGGGTCATCTAAAGCCGAAGCATTGATTGGCGCTGGCATCGAGATAGCGATCGGCGGTTCTTCTGAAGGAAGGTCGCGCTGCACTGAAGGAAGCACGTCCGATCGAGCGGGGCAATCTGATGCTTCCTTGGGCATATTAGGGGTTTCAAAGGATTCGACAAGGGTCGCTGTAGTTGATGTGGGCGAGGACACAGAGAGTGTCTCGGAATCAGGGTGAACCAAGACTGCCTCACTGGTCTGTTCGGTGTGTTGCAAGAGTGACGGAGTGGAAGAAAGCCCAGAAATTTTGGTGACATTTAGGGGGCGACTGGCCAGCTTCTGCTTAACCCGCCGGAGCCTAAGGCTCATGAGAAGCCGTTCAGATCGCGTAATATGGCTTGAACGACCCAAATACGACGAAGTAGTCTTGGTCTTGAAAATTTCCAATGACTTTTTTGTCGGATGAACAGTGCCAATCAGATCCAAATTTGGTGCTAAAAGTTCTGCGGCAGAATGTACGCTCGCTGGGGATACTAGATGGGATTGAGAAGGGAGCCAGGACATGTTATAGCAAACGAACTGACCAATCTCGATGGTATCTGTGGAACGGAGACTCTGTTTATCGTCCTGATTGATGACGCTAATTTCAGTGCCGTTACTTCTCGGACCAGATCGAACATATGCAAGGATGCGCAGTTGCATCATCAAGGTTGTCCATGCGCCACTGATCAGACGCAGCAACTGTGGAATCCAACGAGGGATCAACGAAGAGACGACGTGTGGTTTATCTGAGGCTGAAGGTCCGACTAGTCCCATGATTGGATCGCTTTGGAATGGTGAAGAGGACATTTGGATGATAATGTTTGTAATGGGGAGTCTCTGTCGTCAGGAGATATATGAGCCCGAAAATTGTGAGTCGGAATACAGGTACATACTCGAGTGATAGGTAAAAGGTAGTAGGAAAGCATTTCAAGGCGCAAGACATGTAATAATGCGACGTTACGTTGAAGAAGTAGGGAAGTCAGTACGACGAGACGTCAGGCTGAGGGTTATAAAGGAGAGAGACGTTGCAGTGTAATCTGCATAAATATGACTCTTTGTTGTTGCTTGTTGACCCACATGCACTCCATTGCACACGTTGCTGTTGTTTTGAAGTAGAAGGGCACAACGTAGGTCCAATATAATAATTGAGACGGCAGTGATTGTGGGCCATTTAGTTGTGCTGGTAAAGGAAGACCAGGGCCGACTTAAAATATGGATGAACGTGTCAGCATGGGTGTGGTCTCCAGCACGGACGTCATTATCAGATTGTCCTCCGGTTTCCGAACGGAATCAAATCGCCACGAGGCGGTACCTGGCGGTACATACTTCTACAACTTAAAAATGGCTGATTTCGGTCCGGGGACAATGATCTAATCACGCTTCGTACTCGAGAGTCGAAGGATTTGCAGTCAACCACCTTGCTCGCATACTCTGCATGCCATCCACATGCACAGCGGCGGACACAAATGACACATTATATTAATCAGGCCTTTCGTTCAATTTCACGCCTTTGAAGCCTTTCGAACACAATTGATATTCCACTTTCGTCACCTTTCCTTTTTGGCCCAACATCCTCTATTGTTTCGATGCTTGACTTTCCTCGATTGTTCTTCACCCCGATCACCAAAATTAAGCTATTGTCAAAGAAGAAACCTCTTTTTAGCGCCAATACCAAGTTCAACGTTGGAAATGATGGATACAAGCAGCTAGCTGACAACAGTCTTGTACGTTCACAGCGTTATTGTCTGCCTTATTGACACTAGATCTAGCAGATGGGCAAGCCGAACGAGAAAAAAATTCTTTCCATGCCGATCGTGCCCTTCAATTCCCCAGTCGTGACTCCGTCTTCCTCCTTCATGGGGATTACGCTTTCGAGAAGGAGCATCTCCATACACTCTCATGTCCGAGCTAGCTTTCCAACAGCGAGTGCTGAGCTACATCGCTCCGACTCGTTCAACCTCTCGCTAGAGAGCGAAACGTCAAATTCAGAGGAGGATACCGATGCCGCCGCGTTGGCATCCCTCGAAGTCACCCTCTTACAGCCCCACAAATGGAACGAATGCTCCGAAGATCTAGCTGAGAAGGAAAGGGCATGTGGGTTAGGTATCAAGGGAATGACCAGGAAAGATGGAAGCGCCTCTTTCGACGGCCTCGGCATTCTTTCTATTGGGGCTTCCACGCCATCACCGACATCTCTGACGTTCTCAATTGACCAGCATATCGTGACGCAATCTGAAAACCCTTTCGATCATCCATCAGATACTCTTCTTCAGGAGACGCTGGTCACTTTCATGGATGGCCAGGATCGCGACCAGCTATTGCAGACGATATCTGAATGTCCCTGGCGTGAAGAGGAGGAACGCGACCTTCCAACAAAAAGGTCAGATATTATTTCCAATTCATTATATGAAACAGATCTCAGTCGCAGTCTTATTTTCTTTCGAATTTAGCTCCGCCGACTCATTGGTCGGGGTGGGAGAACTTGAAGAGTCAGGTGTTTGTCCACTCAAGTCGTATCCCAGCTGGCCGCCTTTACTCTTCTCCTCATCGCTTCACCTTGGTGTTACGTTTCGAGAGATGTCCGAGAACCAGAACTTCGATTTAACGAAGAAGATTGAGAACTGAGAGGACGTACTTGTACGCAAAAACAATGTATATTTGATATAAAGATTTCGAGTTGGATAAAAGTTGTGTTATTACTTTTCTATGCAGGTAAAGTTTAAACGGGTCAACCAATGGGAGGTTAACGTCCGTATCATGATTACACACCAGGGCTTACTACCGTGACGTCTATAATTTAATTGAATTCATGTCTCCTATGTGTATGTCATGGTGACCTGTTTTCCTTATCCGAATCATGTGGGCATAAATTCGATCCTGAGTCCAGGTTGGGTGTTAGCTCTGGAGCAACGATTGTAGTCAGAACATAAGCTGCATCCGTGTTGAGTCGCTGCTGAGTTCTTGGTTCGACCTTGAGGCCCCGTATATTGATTATCAGCCGACAAGACTGACCGAAAGATTAGTGATTGAAACTACCCAATAAATGTACGCGTACCATAATTGATAATAATGCTATACTCCATCTAAATGTTATAGAGAAACAAATCAGTTAGATGGTCGCATGGTCCGAGTGGTTACACTTACGCCAGGCTGTAAAAGTGAGATACCCTTTCAGGGATACTGGAATAAGGCGCAATGGCAGCCATTAAAGCTGCGGAAATCAATCAAGTATATTTACAATGAGTTTCAAAAGATCGACGTCAGGTATAGGTTGAACTGGTGCACATACCAAAAACAATCGCAAGCGCCCATGTACTTTCAATCACAACTAAGCGAACGACAGCGGCATGGCCTAAAGCAATATTACGTTGAACGAATGTAGCCAGCCAGATAATTATATGGGTAACCAGTATAGTGCAGCTGTTTTTTATATGGCCTGGTTAGCTGGTTCATTGCATACGAAGTGAAATGGACTCACCATACAGCGATAGAGTTGCTTATCGACCCATCGATGTTGCACATGCCATCCATCCCATTCTTTTCAGCGTTAATGTGTATGAATGAGGGTATAGACGCGATGATTTGACCGAATATTGGTATTAAAATGAAGAAAACCCATTTTCGCTTCTGGTACAGCGCGTAGACTGAATGAATATTGAGCCCCCACTTGCTCAGTACAACCGAGATGAACGTGCTTACTTCGAAGAAAGAGGACACTGTCAAGAGCTAACAAAATCGTGTTTGATGACACAAGAAGGCTGGAAATCCAAATTCTGCATGCTTTTGGAGAAACGGGGGGTTTTGCGAGGTGCGTGTGGATTAGGATATTATGGATTCTGTCTGATATCAGATTAAATACAGAATGAGATTGTTATGTTGAACGTACATGAGCGATATTATAGCCGTGTAACGGGACACGAGATATAGGTTGTTGACGATGCCAAATGGACCCCTATCAATATGTGCAAAGCGACATCAAAGGTAAGGTCATGCAATATGGGGCAGAGCCGCAATAACGCACCTCCAAACGCTCTTCCACTCAAATTTCAATGTTGCAAGGTGATCGAGACACAGAAGAACAAGTGCTGCCACTTTAGTATCGTCGAAATATCGAAATATGTCACGTTAGCTTGTTTCATTGGAGTTCACTGGATGACAAACACGTACAAGAAGAGTATTTTCTGGCGTTCAATTCAGCAATTGAGGATGAAAGTGTATCGACCTCTGTCATATTACCATTGACACGGGTGACTAGTGACTAGTGATGGTGGAGGTTTGTGGAGAGCTGTTGCGTTGTCGGCGAATAAAAATTATGGATGGGACCTGACAGGGACTTTACTAAGTAGCCTGATTCTTGCTTACCAATGACTATATCTGCACAGTTCAGGGATGCTTCGTTATTGTTCGGAGCCTGAAGACCAAAGTGTTGGGTCTAACTTGGAGTGAGTTGACCCAAATTTCAAACAAATTTCAAGTTGACCTGTCGATGCGCCGAGTCGATATTGCGAAGCGTGTTTCGCAAGTCGTTAGTGGGGGTTTTGCGCCGTCTTGACAAAGCGCCTCCTGTCAAAGGCTCAAAGCTATGGGTACGGGACGCGTAGCGTTTGCGCTGGAGGTGTCGGCTCCGTTCGGCGATTTTGACGCGCCCGTGAGCAATCTAACCCTGTTCAGTAAAAATGTTCGGCCAGTCGGTCGCTCACATACATACGTGTACTTACCTACTTAGCGCCAACAGGCGCCAATAGGCCTTTAGTTCATTGACACTGTACGACGGTTGAAACATGTGATGTCCGATAGATCATGATCGGTACATATGACCGGTACCGATTTGAATTCCAGCACCTACCCAACGCCTAGAATATTGATATTGCTAGAAATATGACCGGCTCATTCATTGATAGGGCGCTCGAGTCAGGTAAGCATTCTACAGATGTTCCACGTCAAAGGCTGTGAGTAGAAGATGCGTAAGGTAGGATAGTACTACTTCGACTACCGGTATACCTCTAATAGAACTGAAGGGCATGCTTTCACGCCCAAGTGTATTGCTTAGTGCAGCGCATCGCCACATGGTTCTTATCTATTATCATAATTAGTATGATATAACTTGGATATAAGTTATAACTCCAGTTTAGATACCCAAGTCCATAAAATAAATGAATTTACTTTCCCCGATGCGACAGTCATGATGAGATGGGTCCATTGTCCGACTTATGTGGGTACGAAGTCGATCTCGAATCCAAATTGGATGTCGACTCTGGAGACGCAGCGACGATTGTAGTCAGGATGCATGCTCCATCACAATCCGCGTTGACTCGCTCCTGAGATCTTGGTTCAACTGTAAGGCTTCGCATATTAATTATCAGTCGACAGCACTGACCGAATGTTAGCGATTGAAACATCCCAATAATTATATGGTACGTGGTACGTACCATAATCGATAAAAGGGTTATGCTCCATCTACATTTCGAAAACAAACCATTTAGACAGTCAATCGCAGGTTCGAGTGGTTACACCGTGACTTACGCCAGACTGTAAAAAGGTGAGACCCTTTTAGGGATGCTAGCATATGGCGCAATCGCAGCCATTAAAGCTGTATGTAGCAAGCAACAGAGTACATCCGCAATGAGCTGCGGAAGGCCGACGTCAAACTTGAGTAGAAATGGTGCACATACCAAACATGAGTGCAAGTGCCCATGTGCTTTCAATCACAACTAAGCGAACGATTGCGGCATGGCCCAAAGCGACGTTACGTTGAATGAATGTTGCCAACCAGAGAATGAAATGGGTAATCAGTATAGTGCAGCTGTTAAGTTGTGGTGCATTCATTAGCTGGTCCATCGCATGCTCACAACGCACTCACCACACAGCGATGGAGCTGCCTATCGAGGCATTGATGTTGCACATGCCATCCAACCCGTTCTCTTTATCAAGAACATGTATCATCCAGGGTATAGCAACAAGACTTTGAGCGAATATTGGTATTAAAGTGAAGAAAACCCATTTTTGTTTCTGGTAGAGAGCATAGACTGATAGTCCATTGAGTCACTGGCAACTTCTCGGTAGTGAAAATAGACGTGCTTACTTCGAAGGACAAGGACGGCGTCAAGAGCTAATAGAATCGTGTTTGCTGACACGAGGAGGCCCACAACCCATATTCTGCATGCTTTTGGAGATACAGGAGGTTTTGCGAGGTGTGTGTGGACTAGAGTATAATGAATTCTGTCTGATATCAGCTTTAATAATCAGAAAGAAAGATTATATACAACTTGCATGAGCGATATAGTAGCTGTATATCGTGATACGAGATATAAGTTCTTGACGATTCCGAATGGTCGACTGTCAATCTTAAGGTAAAGGAGTGATGCGATAAGGAGCAGAACTTATTGAACATACCTCCAGATACTTTTCCATTCAAATTTCAACGTCGTAAGGTGATCGAGGGCAACCAACACGAGTGCTGCCACTTCAGCGCAGAATTTTGCAATGTCAACTTGTCGGATTAAAGTTCATTGGAAGAGTTGGATGGAAAGGTATACGCACAGGACGAGTAATTTCTGGCGCTGAACTCATGACCAGTAAATGAGGGCGAAAGAGTATCAACCTCTGTCATGGTTTTGGTACAAGAGACGGTGGGGAAGCCGCGATTCTATTTGTTGCCAGTTGGCGACTGTAACTTAAGTCATGACTGGGTTTGAACTTACACCCATAAGTTCTTCAGGTATCTTCCCTTGTTCATCTTGACCTGAGCCTCGACCCTGAGAAGCATCCGCCTATATATCTTCAGGACGATTCAGCTATTGTGTGAGCCTGAGAGTTGCTGTGAGCCTCGTCTGAAGAAAGGAGAAGATTCTGAAGAATGGTAACAAAATTAGACAGTTGTCTATATCTCTACGCACCAATTCGAGGGCAATACTTGGCCCAGCGGCAGGGGTGACTGGTCAATGTCTTTCGCAGTGCGATAATGGCATGTACCACATAGGGCTGGGGTCGCGTGGCATCTGCTTGATGGCCGACCCATTGCATTGTTCCTGGCCGCCGAGGGCTGCCCTGTTCGACGAGTGGGTCAGTATACATAGGTCACGAATAATGATCTGGTAGACAGCTCTGTAAATACTTACCATCCAGTCATGAATCATTATCTGCCCGATCACTTCGATTGATTAACGCCCAAACTTGTGAATCAAATGCCCATTGTCCACAGGACTTCAAGAGCCCTCAAAAGTGAGCCTGACGCTGAGCCTTGACCTGTAAAGAATTATAATCATAGGCAATTTTTAAACAAAACTCGCCTACTGAGTCCTGACTACGATTGGGGCTGTCCCGGTGCATTGGGCTCGTCGCTCCATCCTTCAGACAAGGCGGAACTCGTGGTTTATCTATCGTCATACTACGGTACCTCAAGCAGATGGGAAACTCCAGGGGGCTGCCAGGCTTGCAATGGCCATTTTCGACTTCCCAGGCCGCCTTCCGTTCGTGCTCTCGGGGTCCTCATCTGTTTTCGGAAGAAGTTCACGTGAGCTCATTAATTAGCACAGCCACATCTAGCAGTGTAGCGCATCTACCGACATCGAAGTTTATTGTGAAGCACGCCATTGTCCTGTGCTTCAAGTAAATATTAATTCTGAAGCATAAGCGTTTTGAAACATGTGGTGCTTAGACGCAATGGTGTTGTTGTCAGAGACTCAGGCAGGCTGCAGCCCATTCAGATTCACCTGCCTCCACCGCACTCTATTTCACTTCTCGGAGGTGCATCAGCCACCTCGTCAGCTTACTATGGCACTCCCAGAAGTTTTGATATTCCCAGAGGAGCCACTCTCTTTGACTACCCTCTGGTTTTAGTTTTCAAGGACAGTAAGCATCCGAAGGAATTTCTGAAGAACCCCCATCAAAACCTGGATCAGATAATTATGCTGAGATAGGTTCAAGTTAATAAAACGGGACTGAGACAATATAGCAAAAAAATTATAAAATTTTACTACATACTTACGAGTACAGAGTATAGCACTAAAAGTACTTACCGACGAGATTATGGTACTGAGTACTAAGTAGAGGAAGTCATTAAGTGGCTGTGCTAATTGACGAGCTCACGTGAGCCTCTTCCGAAAACGGACGAGGACCCCGAGAGCACGAACGGAAGGCGGCTCCCCGCAAGGAGAGTCTTGGGTTTCAACCCCAAAACATCCAGCTGTACGAAGGGT
>NHTK01005775.1:0-16896 GCA_002938355.1 Panaeolus cyanescens | reverse complement strand
GGTTATGCCTTATGACGGGTATGTCTTATTACAGGTTCGACTGTATGCTCTTCGGAAATGTTCAAGTATACTCTCAGGCTTTCTCTACCAGCTCCACAATTCCAATACTTTATCCAATGCCGAATCCAAAAAATTTGATAGCATGAAACATCCAGTCTTCACACAGACCGATAGACGCGGGATTCATCAGTCTCAATTTCAACCGTTCAACCCCCTCACTCCCCACTTGCAAAACTCAAAATCAAACGAAATGATGTATCACCACGACCAAGGGAAACTCAATGGGCAACATCCGCAGTCATCTCTCATTATCATTCTTAGCAAGATAGAGCCCTGGACCCCTCTCACATTAGTAGGCCTCATGGCTGCACCCACATCTGTTGTATTACCTCGTAAAATTATTAAATATTCCTTGATATGCAAGTCCGTAAAAATCGGACAAATTATTGCAGCGCAGTTTACTATCTGCCATAAGCCTGGTACCGTGCATCTTTTACCAGCGCTCGGGAGTCGGAAGTCAGCGCCTATTGCCAATTTTGATAGAAGCCCCTATGAGCTTCTTGAGCTTCTGTCCGTATTTGGTCCGAAAAAAGCTTGGTTGTCCGCTTGGACTTGCCGCTATGATGTTTCATCAGGCCCTTGATCAGGGATTGCAATTAGTCACTGTATCTATGTACGAAGCGTCGGTAGGAAGCAGTGGGATGAATGGGACCTCGTTGACCGCCCTTGATAGATGGAAAACACGAGACGGCGGTGGTCGTTTGTATATTCACAGCGTTATGATGAAATTTATATACAATTATATACAGATTATAACATGACCCGGTACTCATTCTTACCGTTCATTCAATTCGGATGTCGTCCAATGATGTCGTCAACTGCTTCGGTTAGAGCTGGGTTCATATGCATCAACTTGCTCAACTTGACCAATTTATTTTCAACTGATCGTGAATGTATGTCCTCCAGACACGAAAAACTCAGATATCGATCTAAGATAGTATCCCTACCTACATGTTGTGCTTTGCATCACAAACAGGAATGAATTTGGACATAAAAATACGAGCATGCATCTGGAGAGTCCTTCCTTCACGGAAAGTCGGGGTTGATGCGAAGATTACTACCTTCGTACTGCACTGAAAGTGGTCAACGTATGACCTTATCCACCTAAATCGCTGTAAAGCAATCGATAATCTAAGTCGGTCTTGGGTCCCTCAGTCGATCGATGTTTCAGGCCTCCAAAACATTACTGGAGGCAGTGGGAGGGGGTTAACTCAACTGAATTTCGTTGAGGAATCAGTCACAGCACATTTCAAGACCGCAGTCATTCCTGACAAGCAAAACATTATCTTTTTACAGTATGCTGAGCCAGAAAGAGCGCCCCGCGAGCAGTAGTAGGCACTCAGGCTGACTCAAGGGTCTGATCCCCACACCGCCAAAAGGATATCAAGCCTCGATGCGCAGTTCTCATTGACTGGTCACTTAATTCCTAAATCGAAAGGGTCAGTTCATTGAAACAGGGAGCTACAACCTTTAAATTCAGCTTCAAGGAAAGCAGCTATCCGAGTTGTCATGGGACTCAGGGTGTAACGGCGTTAACGCCTGTAGAGGCGGCGGGACGCAGCCTGGCCGAGCCGGTACCGCATTTTCGAGTGATGCGTCTTGGAACGCCAGCGATGAAGGCAACTGCCTAAAAACAGCACATAGGTCGGTGGTGACTAGATGACATCAACACATGGCGGGATATCTATTTGGGGACTAAAATGTTTAAATTAGAGCGTAGCCGCTGTACCCGCTTGCATATTATTACCTGGTTGATGCTGATGGAGTTGGAAGAATTTCAAGTGAGAGGCGAACTCGAATGGCTCGCCATCTTCGCTCTGAAGTTTGAATGATACAGTGGGCGTGTGCATGAATCTGGTTCGTTACATTCGGACAATCAATCGTCTCAAGGACAACTTTCCCTTCACAGTTTTGTGACCTCGATGGTACGAACCTGCTACCCTCGGCGCCCCCGCAGCATGGTTGATCATATGTCATACAACAGCGACAATTTAGATGTCTCTTAGCCAATACGGCCTTCTCGGAGGCTAAAGGAGTTCGAGGGTGTTACGAGAGATATCTTGGCCAGTTACGGGCAGTGTATGGTGGAAAATCAACCGTATGATGACATGGTCTGCCTCGGAGTCGGTACTAGCGTCACGTCGGCTCTCGTCTAAGAAAGACACCTTAGGCGTAATAATCATATCAAACACGCATGTGAGATATCTCAAAGGATAAATGAATAAACGGTCCAATTGATTGTATTTGAGTATTATATTCGTACACGTGTGAATGCCAGGTAACTGTGCGCCAAAGAAAGGTATAGTCGACTGTAGAAGTACAATGTACACTGGTATGTTTTGAGAGACGAGTAGGCCAAGTGGGGAAAAAGGTATAAAAATTTCGGCCCAAAGCTGTCGGTTGTTGGAGCAACAAGTGATCATAAGGCAGGAAAAAATAAGAAAGGAAAAAATAAAGAGAGTGATGCTGAGCAATAAACAACATAAGAAATAGAAAAATAGAAAAAATAGAACAACCCTATGACGCTGCTAGATGTTGAGCCATGGGGAAGGGTGTTTCGAGAAAGATCTGATCCAGACATGAAACAGACCAGAATAAAGAATGAAAGTACTACACTGATGGAGCGACAGAAGGAAGAAGCAAATGACATTGTGGGCGTCATGTTGCATGGGAGGTATGAATGAATGGTGAACTGGATGGGCCAGGGTTAGGAAAGCAAGCCGCAACCACGTGTTATCCGAAGTAAGAGGCAAGAGACAAATGATTCAGAAACGCGAGTGCACGAATCGCAACAATGCACAAAACGCGGTTTATTATCCGAACCCCGAGTCCGAATAATGGTCATTGTGAATTCGAACGTACGACTCATCACGACGGAACATTGAAAGCGGGTGTTGGGATCGAAATGGGGCGTCCCAGTGCGTCGCGGGCATATTCATGCAGCTGCTGAATGAAGCCAAAGTTTGGCTCTGCAACCCTGCGTTTGCTCTTGATGTACTGCACAGCGTCCAAGGGAGCATACCCGTACTGCGCCATCAAGAATGCAGCGACGACGCTGACGCTGCGACTGATACCCTCAGCGCAGTGCACAAGCACGCGTGCGTCAGGGCTTGAGGTCAATGCATCACTGATCCATTTTGTTGTCGTAGGTAGGTGCGCAGCGAGTTCAGCGAAGGGCAGGTCCTCTATCCTAACCTGGAGCCTTGCAGGCTGCATAGGTAGAAGTGAGGGAGGTGGACAGTAAATGCTATCCGGAAGCGTTGACATGATGTGGGTTATTCTGTAGGATGAAAGCAGAGCTGGACTCTCTGCAAATGCTAAATCGGAAATATAGAGACGAGGTATGATCTCTGACACGTTTCGCGCAGGCCGAACATGTCCACTGGGTGAGAAGGGTGATGCAGACGGTAGCGATCCGTTCGGATTGGGGATTGCCCAAGAGCTGGGATGTCCATAACTGCCTCGATATGACATATTTTTAGGATGACGTTGAACTGGATATTGGTAGATGAGAGTTTTGGGTTGTCTGTCTTGAAAGTTGCCGTGATAGAAGGAAGAAATCTAAAATGAAATGGAGGATGATCAGCAAGCGAGGTCTATATAGTGCAGGACCAGCACAGGAATAATGAATGAACAATGTAGGGGGCAGGGTTTGCGAAGGACAATAGACAAGGCAAGATGATCGCCCCAAGGGCCCTTTATAGAAATCGTGCAAGTGTCAACAAAGTTGAAAGGAAATGCAGTAAAGACACGAAACCTGGAGTATACAATCATGCGACAAGAAGGGAGGGTTACTCACTGAAGTAATTGGTCTGACACTGTACATTAGACGCGTTGTTTCCAATAATATCGTGTGAGCCCTTATCGCCCAAGCGAAGATTGTTCCTCCTTTTTAGGATGGCCCGTAAGAGTCTATTTTTTGTGTGTCAGACTGCTTTTAAGGGCCCTGAAATGCAGTCGTAGTACGATGATGGATGACGGTCAAAGCGACAGTCGGAGGAGGTACGGAATGGAAGTCAACGGAGCGGAAGGGGTTACTGTCCAATCAACGTCCACTACTAGTGAAAGGTCGGAAACGACGGTGGGCCACCGCAAAGGAAAGGAGAAAACTAAACCTCAAGAGGGGCTTAATATACCTGTTGCTGTAATTTGAAGCAAGGCCACTGTCGAGATCCTAGATTGGTCCGCAGAATGGAGTTATAGGATGTTGATGAAAGCTTGCAGTTGATGGCGTCCAAAAAGAGTCGTTTTCTCTTGTGTGTTGGACCTGAATGGTCAAAAAAAAACAAACCCCGAGAAATAAATTTAGGCGATGTCACAAGAGGGGGTTGTTGTGTTGGTGATGATGATGATGCTGATCAACACGAGCGCTATTCACCCAATTGAGGAGGACGTCCCGCACACGATCTGTCGTTAAGCAGAAGCTCCTGGGAGTGGATGAAGGCGAGCCGTACGACAAGCCCTGGACGAGTGAAAATAAGGGAGGAAGGAAATGAAGTGTGAGGACAACAAGGAATCTGTAATTTAAAAAGCCATCAAACCTGTCGTTTTTTAAAACATATAGTTCCGGCTGGGTATCGTATATTCCCTGCCCCTCCTATGACATAGCAGCTATGATGTGATTGCGTGGCTTTGCATTACTTCCCGTAGAATTGCGGTGACCCAAGCAGGGACCGATCAGAAGGCTGGCTGGGTCGCGGCAAACGAACACCTCCATCCACCCACATACCCCTACAAAGAAATGAAAAAAATAAAATACCAACGGCATCAATAAAACATCGGGCGTGTCAATGCAATTCGGATCTGAAGAAGCTCCCCACAGGTTTACAGGATGTGTCCTCGGGTTCTCCCAAAGCCAGACCGCAAATTGGAGCGGGCCATTGCTGAACAGTGCACACGCTGCATATCCCCTCTCTTGCACTGCAACAATTACCAAAAATTCTCTCGATGAGTAGACTCGTTTTACCGGAGATCGTTTAGATAGATCATAGGCACCCCGATTTCATCTGCAGACTACGCAGATGCTGTGTTGTGGAGGGAGGGGGATCTTGTGTCTCGGTGGTGGTGACACGAAACGATGGGATGGACAGCCTCATTGCCCGCAATGGAACCTCCGGCTGTTGTCCCAGGCCATCAAACGGATTACTGATCCTCCAATAATTTCTCGCTTGAATGTCGGTATGAATCTTATCACTGATATGTATGAATTATCTTTATCTTGTGTAGGCCTCACTTTGACACATACATGATTGATGCAACGAATAATGAGACTCTCACTGTGGGATTATGTGAATAGCATTAGCAGCAGCAAAGGGGCACTCCTTGGCCTCGGGCAGTCAAGCTATTTCAAACACTGCATAGGTAGGTAAGCAACCCGATATAACTCGTTGCAAGAAGATATTAGGGGTCAAAACATGAGAGTCATAACCGATGTATATCAATACTACGAACTACGTCACATACATTCTATGGTGGTAAGATTAAGAGAGTCATCAACGAAGAAAATAGAGGAGTAGTGGATGGCCTTGGAGAACCTTTTGGAGTGCACGTACAGTAGTCGGGGCAAGTCATCGGTCGAATTCATGAGATCATACGTGAGAAATGCACAAGAAACAAAGAAGAGAGACAGAAAGAGAAAAGGGTGAGTAATCTCAAGGCAGGAAATGAGGGTCTAGATGAGGTCGCTGGAGACGATAATCAAAAAAGGGGTTTTTCATCAGTCACAGATTGGACCTGAAAATCAACAAACATGACTTACGCAACGTTGAGAGGCATCTCATCGATCTGGGTGTTGTAGAATTCTAGAAGATGCAGTAAATTAGCCACTCGAGTGATAATTAAAAACAGTGATAAAATAAACGCACGTTCAATATCTCTGAGCATGCGAACATCCTCAGTGGTAACAAAGTTGATAGCAACACCCTTACGACCGAAACGACCACCACGACCAATACGATGGATGTAGTTCTCCCTGTTGGTGGGAAGGTCATAGTTAATGACGAGGGAAACTTGCTGGACGTCGATTCCACGAGCAAGAAGATCAGTCGTGATCAAGACACGAGATGATCCAGAGCGGAACTCCTTCATCAGAACTTCACGCTGCTTCTGCTCCATGTCTCCGTGCTATAGATAAGAAAGAACAGCTATAAGTAACCGGACAGAAATCTGATATGAATCAAATTAAATAATTACCATGGCAGACACAGTGAACTCGCGAGAGTGCATCTTCTCAGTGAGCCAGTCAACCTTCCGCCTGGTGTTGCAGAAGATGACGGCCTGGGTGATGGTAACGGTCTCGTAGAGATCGCAAAGAGTGTCAAGTTTCCATTCCTCCTTCTCAACGGCAATGTAGAACTGCTTGATACCCTCAAGGGTAAGTTCATCCCTCTTTACGAGAATGCGGACGGGATCTCTCATGAACTTCTTGGTGACCTCAAGGACATCAGCTGGCATGGTGGCAGAAAGGAGAACGACTTGGGTATCCTGGGGAAGGAGTTGGAAAACTAAGAGTATGTGTGAGCACAAATACTGCTTGTGATGAGGTAAAATGGAAATACCTTCATAGATCTGGTCCTTGAATCCGCGAGACAACATCTCGTCGGCCTCATCCAAGCAGAAAAGCTTGATGTTGTCGGTTCTCAGAGCACGACGGTTAATCATGTCGTAGACTCGTCCAGGAGTGCCGACGACAACTTGGACGCCCTCCTGGAGCTTGGCCATATCTTCACGGACGTTGGTGCCTCCAACGCAGGCGTGGCACTCAATGTTCATGTAATCGCCCAAAGCGATGACGACCTTTTGGATTTGTTGAGCCAGCTCACGGGTAGGAGCGAGAATAAGGGCCTGCGTGCCCTTGATAGACATATCCAGCTATTTTAAAAGATGAAAATTAGAGATGAGTTAACTGATAAAAGGAGGTCAAATTTACCTGTTGGAGAATAGAGATAGAGAAAGTGGCTGTTTTACCAGTACCAGACTGAGCCTGAGCAATGACGTCGTGGCCTTTGACGACTGGCACGATAGCCCGCTGTTGAATGGCTGAAGGACGCTCAAAACTGTACAGCTCGTATTAAAGACTGGTTGATGTCTTTTTCAAGTAGAAACCATACCCGTAAGCGTAAATGCCGCGAAGCAATTCAGGCTTGAGTTCCATGTTATCGAAACTAGGTGATATCAGCCATGGCACAACTGATCAAATAGATTTTGGCGCATACTTGTCTACGACCTGGTCCCAGTTGGACTCGATCTCATTTTCGTTGACATCTTGAAATTCCTCACTGGATTAAAGAAAGAAAAAATAAAAGGATGTTGTGTTAGAATGTTGATAGGAATATTGGACGATAAAAAAAGGAGACAACATACGCTGACATGAATTCGTTTGTGTTCTATCCCAAGTGTCGACTTTATTTGTCGACTTTTCTTGAGAAATAAAAGGGTTGTTTAGAGTTGAAGCTGACTTTGCTAAGTAGCGATAGAATAGACCTTTACGGTGCTGGAGAACATGCTCAAGGGATCAAAAACAATTTTTTGCCATGCTCGTCGGCAATTGCCGTTACTTTTCATACTCAGCCAACCTCCTCATCGCTTCCGACTAGAGTCACTCACCTTGCTTCTGACTTCATCAATGACAATTGGCCCGTCCATTACGGTCCTGAATTTGATAACATCTCCTATTTTTACTTTGTATGTGAAAGGGAACGCTATGGCTATAATCTATTAAAGTTTGCGGTCGGTGCTGACCATGTTATCTTCTCAATTCTGACACAGGCTGACTTTGTTTCTTAGTCAGTGTCATGGGCAGGAGTCAGGTTTTGCGTTGCCGATGAGTGAACGTCATCGGTTTCTGTGTCGGCGCGCGCGCGCTGTATTTTTAGTTTCCGCCAAAACTCTACCCGATTTCTTGATTTACAGCAAGATTCATTTCGGATACGCAATTTGAAGGGTTTGTTACACCGACAAGCCGCTTCTGTCGTGCTGAAACTCTGAATCGACGCCAACGAATACGGGTCTGTCTCTCCGTTATTTTGTTTTGCTTTCCGACTTTTAGGAAGCCAGACTTATCAAGCAACTACCTCCCATTCTGACGTCTAGAATGCTGGAATCAAGTCGTTGTTTCTTGTCTGAGAAGGGGTTTCTTAGCTTGAAAGTGCGGTTGTTGATCAACTAGGCGAAATGACACACACAGCCATAATTCTTGTTGGTGGAGTTATCGGTGATCTACCGTTCCATACCTGGACTGGCGGCGTTTCTGACATTCTATCTGAGGACCTCATGACTGGCGGAATGCATCGTCGAGAGCGAGCTCGGACGCTTTCACGGCTTCTCACCAGGCGTGTGCACTGTGTCTTCTTTCTCTCTCAGTCTGAAGACTGACTGACAGCAACGGATCAGTCAACGAAGAGCCAAGCCTTGGTTCTCTTACCCAATCCAACGTCGCAGTCGAGTGCATGCCTTGATTTTCCCTCCATCGTCCATCATCCGTGTTTCACCCGTCAAGTTCAAGACATCTGCCCGTAGGAAAACAAATGTCAGAGGCCAACTATTTGTTGGGTCTTGGAAGCACTCGAAGTGTGTGTATCAGCAGCCCGATGACCTTGCAACTTTTTCAAAGAATGGCTTGGAATGATCCCAGCTCAGAGGAGCGGTCGGTCGTTGAGTCGCCTGATCGCCCATTTCCTACCACCGTAAATTTTTATCTGAAAAGCTGGCCTCATTTCTGACTCATAAATATCAGATACCAACATCTTGGAGCTTGTCAACAACAGGCTTTTCTTTGTCTCTCAGGGCCTGTAATGTCGGAAACCGCAACCCCCTAGAGTGACGGACGCCGACATGTACATCAGTACTCAAGTGCACAAAAGTACGCACTTTTCCCCATCAAAACCTAGATGCATCCTGAGTCTCATTTCGCAGCTGTTATCTTATTCATTCATTTTGTAATACAACCGATCCACAAGCTTCATCACGAATTGTTTTCAGGCATCTCTGCATCGCAGATCCATCAAATGTTCACTCGTCTGTGTTTATTTACCTCGTCAACGGAGTTACGAGCGCAATGAACTTGAGGTGCGTGTCACAGACCCCCTTGGACCATCACAAACATATTCTTCATACTTTTTGTTTGTTTTACGACGATCCATTATAATAATGAGTTAGCTCGGATTCTCGCCACAGCTGACACTGACATTGATCTGCGAAGATAACGGTCCTATACGGCGACTCCAAGACGACACACTACTATTTGATTGTTATATCCAGGCCTAAACTGACATCTGAATAATTCATTTTATTATAGCGGAGGACGAGATATCACCTTAGTTGATCATCACGCCGTGGCCATGCAACAGAGCACAGCAAATATTTTTTGACTTTATTTGCTCAAGATATCCTTCCTTATATATGGACCCTGGTGAGTAGCTTTTCCCGAGAGTTGGAATATTTTTCAAGTGCTTATCTCACTAGATTTCTATTCCTACATTAAGCTCGTCATAGGTCACATTACGGCCTACTTGAAAACTAACTTGGGCGGCTAGTTATCTGGCATTTTCTGTGGTCAATGGAGACAAAAATCGATGGCCATAGTGAGTGATTACGCACACCGGCATAAACGTCCAGTTGACTTTATTTTATTATTTTATTTTATCAAAGAAAGCAAAAGGTAATAATTTAGACCCTGATGAGAAACCCAGCCAAGGACGAGGATAACTCCAACTCGTCACCTGTGTAGGGTATGCAACATTCAGGAATCATCGGAAAAGTAAGGCGGTCTCTCACAACCATGGCCTTCGTCAATGTGGCTTATGATTCTGATAGTCCGTCTTCCTCTTCTGATCTCGTGCTACAGCTATTTGTTGTATCAGTACACTTTTGTGCAGTGTTCTGACATGCAAGTACTCTCTCACGTCGGGCGGTTTAATCACTATGATGTTCGAGTATGACCAGACAGCATCTCTAACTTGATCTCGACACTTCCATGTGGTGAGCATCGTCCGGAGATGTCAGTTCATGGGTAATATTTTCAGACCCAGCTAAATCCGGATTTTGACAATCGGAACACATCGACGTATGGCTTATAGTGGTAAGTTTGTATTTTATCCCTTGAAACTCTAGCTGAATTTGTAGTGTTTGTATTCTTGTATACAGGTGGATTCATTCTGTCTCCATGCTACTATTCGCCTTTTTGCTTTGATGTGGACCTCAAGTATGCACTCACGGCGCTAGTTATTTGACAGGTTTAAAGTTTCACGTTTCAGCGATCAGCATTAATCTGCTCGTGGTTGGGAGGAGATAGCTTTTAAGGTGCTAACTTTGAGCAAAGTGCCGAACCGCCATAGGCAGATGGTACGCTTTGTTCTAAATTTATGCATTCGCTATTATGATTGATCCACCAAATTTTAGAGCTCGCCGTGGTAGATGCAGCCTAGTCATCCTTGACGTTTTGGGTCAAAACAAACCGTCGTTCCACGAGTCACTGACCGAACGAAGGCATTTTGAGTCTGTGGACTGCCCGACCCGTCTCATCATACCTCAGGTTTCTCTTGAGAGAGAAGGCAAGGGGAATCGTCTCGATCAGACCTTCATGGAAGATTTCTGATCTCCTTCAGAGCTTCGAATCGGAGGTCTTGAGATTCATAGTTAACCATACCTTCGGGGCTGAGCTAACATGAACGCCTTTCTTGATGCTCGTTGGTGGGATTTGCGATTGGAACGTAGTCGGGTCCCGTCCTCTATTTCATTACCTGAAGAGTCGCATCCAGAAGATGGTAAAATTAGAAATATTTAATTAAACTGACACAACTGACACCGTCTTTCATATAGGGGCGTTCATGTATCTGGCTTATGCGTTGTGATAGCCAGATAATAATATTCACGTCTGTGGTCCCACAAAATTCGCCGAGCTGAGTCTTCATCTCACTTGATTGAACACAGAATATAAATGCCCACTTTTAATATTTGCAAGTGTGTCCCGTTATAACGGTTTTGTCGCCTATTCTTACCCTTAGAGGACGACTGCAACCTACTCAAGCCTCCGGCGATACCAATGAACCGTCCACCAATTGGGCCTTTGTCGCGGATGCTTCCTCTTGCACAAATTCGGACCACCCCCCGAATCTCCCGTTGTGCACAGGTTAATCCTCACTGTTCCCCTTGAGGATTGTTTGTTTGACAGGCAAAGGTCCGACAATCTGGTGCCTTGAATCAGGTCCTCCTCGTGCCCCACTGTATCATTTAAGCATAGCATTTAAAGCAGCGATATGTGGAGCTTACTTGTGAGTGATGTTGGAAGTCCTGATGTGACGGCACTGATGGATTTCATTTTGGACTCTGGACTGGAGTGATTTTGATATGGTATGATATGATTATGATATGATGCTATTGCCAGTATTGGGGTGTGGGATGAGTGGGACAGTCGAGGTTATTCCGGTGTATCGGGAATCACATATTTCTGATAATGCTCAAAAGTGCCCACTGCGTAGAAGATGAACATCATACAAACTTCGTGACCACTCCAAGCTATCTATACTACACTGCTATAGACTACTAAATCCCTGGCGACGATTGCTTTTTTAAGGATCGACCTCAATAGGGCTAGTACTGAAGCGCACACAGCCAAGACACGGCAGGAGATCATGATTTGAATATAAAACGTCTTCTCCTTCAATTACTACTGTCAACCTGCTCGAGGGTTTAAAGTTCAATCAGACTGTCGAAATTCGAAACGTCGATGTGACCATAAAGGGTTCTTGAACACAATCTCCGAGTTTTGAAACCATTCCTTCCACCTGGGCAGGTGACCCGGGCCCATTATGCATTAGTAATAGTGCCTTTGAATGGGCTTCGAATTTGTTGGATGGACGGTCATTAATTGACACCATTCCCATATGACATACAGCATCCTATGCATCAGCGCCCACAGTGTGTTTTATCAAGAACACTTCGAATTCGAGTTTGAACTTCGAATAGTCCGACCAGGTCATGATCATGATATCTCCAACACCGATAACGTTAACTTACCTAGTCACCGAAACGATTATCCAGCATTAGAGATACTATCTCTGCCTTTTCTCTCGGAGCGGCATATCACTTAGATTTAGCCATTTCCCCAGTGGTTCTATGCAAGCTTTCAGGTCAATCGATATATCAAATTCCCACCTAAACATAGCACAATGTGGCTGAAAGCAGGCATTATAGCTCAAATAAGGACCTGTGAACATCGAACGTGTTCTGTGTATGTACAGCCATTCCCAATTATTACTTCATTCACAGAGATCCCAGTGTCTCAGCCATGGTCATTTTCACACACTCGGCGTTTCAACAGAACGCCTCAAGGCTCTCCTATCAAATGATCATGCATGAAAGCAGTGTTAGATTGTTTGCGTGTTCCTCACACCAACCCCAGCCACTGATCCAGCTGTCAAGATAAACAATTTAAATCTGCAGGTGCAGGTGCTGAATGGTATTGAACCATGACGTGATGACGTCATATGTGGAAAATCCACATACACCAGCGCCTATTTACATGTCACATTGACGTTTTGGCGCGTTTCCGCAGCAGTCAAAAGAGCACGTACATGCTCCACCATAGATTATCTTGAGATTAATCTGTTGATGCTCCAATGAGCTAAAAGCAAGGTCTAGTTAAATCGGAATTAGAACCACGGTGCACTCATGGCCTCCCTGGGTCCATAGCTGTGGCGTCTAATGATGCCACTCAACGCTGATCTTTCGCTTCTGCTTAAAATCGAAGGCGCGGATCCTTGAACTTGGTATTTTGACGTCACATTTTGACACTGATAATCTAAATCATGATGCATATACACTCCACATTGAATCTTATGTATCACTTAATCTACCGAATGCTATGCGTGGAAGTGGTGAGTTCTCTCGGTTGATTGTTTGGAATATTGCGGAGCGAAAGTGAAGCACAAGAAGGATGGAAGGGGTTCTGATGAACTACGTAGAATGCATTTCTGATTCCCATACCAAATTAAACACAAATTCTCAACTCGCTTCAACGATATCACTCAAAACGAACGTGGCTCGTGGATCATATCGATAACTGTGATTAGTTTGTGAAAATGGCTACAAACGGGGTCTAGCAAAGCACTATGTGATACAACGTAAAAATTCTGAGCTGAAAAAGCAATAGTAAATTCTAAGTATAACAATGTTCTTGAGAAAAATCCGAGTTGATCCTGATACACAAAAATAAACGGATCAGCACTATAGTTGGAGGTATAAAAAGTTGATGAACACCATCACGGTGTTCATACCAAACGCCACTGACCATATGGTTGGATCTTTTCATTCCTGCACGCCACTTCGAAATGGTCGCATCAAAGATTGCCCCAAAATCGTCCGAGGATGATTCGTTTGACTACAAGCATCAATATCACCGAAACAACCACGGCACTTCCTAATTGTTGAAAAAACAGGGAATAAGTAAGCATGACGGTGATGAACAGGAGGAATGATAAGCTTAGAGCTTATCGATGGAGTAAAATGAAGAAAAATGGAAACACATAAACGGAGTATTGGAATCCACACCGGAAACAAAATATCGCCCCAAAGTACCAGTGAGATCTGGAATGCTTCCCGTAAAGCAGTGCTGGACTGCACCACAGCGTGGCGTCCACTGACCGCTCACGAGTACAAAAACAACAACGCGCAAGCAAAGAAAAACGTAAACAAAAAAGAACAAGAAACCAAGTGCGTACCTGCATAGTAGCTGACAGCCTGGACACCACCTGTCGCACGATTAATGGCGCCTGAGATCGGCGGTCCTATCAGCGCTCCGATTCCGGTAAATATGAATACCGTGCCGAGTCGACGACCAATATCTCCCATTTCTCCCATAGCATAAACAGGGATATTAAATGATGAAACAAATGCGGATGATGCGAATCTAAGTAGTGTGTTAGACCGTAACGACAAGAAAATCCAATATGGAGCAAGTACTAACCCGTAAAGGATCGCAATTGCGATGAGAGACTCTTTGCTTTGTGCATATGGCCAAGCAAATGTCATAACGGCACAGGCGAGTGACATGGGGGCCATTACTGTGATGGCACCTACAAACGAGATGAGCCATTCAAGCAATTGCGGAGTATCACTGACGACTAATTGGCAGGGTCAGGCTACTTACCGACTCTATCAGCTAGAACTCCGGTCATTAAGCGACCGATACCCGAGCTCGCATTCGCCATACTAACAAGGTAGAATGAAAAGTCGGGTGAAACACCACTTTTTACAGCGGTCACGTCAATGAACGTCAACACTACACATACAAAATGACAAATAAATCAGTAATTTGGGTGTCAATTATCCGAACGTGTACTGACCTGTGTAAATTCCCAAGAAACAGACAAAGCCCAAAATGCACCATATGGTGAAGGCCGCGGATTTGAAGACTCTAACATTGAGCAATCCACCAGGTAGGTCTTTAGGCGGCAGTCGAGGTGCGAGCGTGAGGTTAGAAACTCCTAACGCAGCCAGATTGATAAATGCCATGATGCGCATTGTCCATGGAAAGCTATGAATCGAGTTAGTGTTCCTCGTATGACGACCCCCAAGAGACGAGAACGTACCCCACAATTGGGATTAACTGCCTTGATGCTATTGGGTATATTGTACCTCCAATGGAAGATCCAACCGCAGTCAAACCTAAGGCCAACCCACGCCGCTTAAGAAACCAGTGTCCCACAATTCCTAGGGTCGGTCCGAAGCAGAGACCACATCCCAGCTTATTGACCCGGGTAACATGTATGGTAAATAGGTGTTTTATGTGGATGAAATGCGCAAGACCGCTCACCCCTATTGCAAATCCCTGGCATAGAAGAAATTCCCAATACTCTTTGCATTGAGCAACTAGAAATGTGGCGGCAACTACCAGCACTGTGCCGGCGGTGAATAGGCCTCGGAAGTAGCCGAGGTCTAAGAGTCTCCCAGAGAAAAGAGCAGGTCCGAAGACAAGCGCGTACTACCGCAAATAATGAGATCAATGGCTGCAACCGAAGTCTGGGAGTCGTAAATACCTGTATTGACCCAATCCAGGCTCTGATTAACTCAGATCTCAGCGAATGAACAGTTCGAGAAAATTTCAAGGCTTACAGATTGGACGGCGAAGAATCTTGTAGAAGTGAGGTCTCATAGTACGATTGGAATACCTAAAAATCATGAACGGTAAGTTCGCCTCGTAACACTCTGAAAGCAGGCAGCAAGCTTACACCCCAAGCGTTAACGAAGCCAAAACTACGGGTAAAAATGAATTAATCCTGCAAATATTAAATGACTCAATCGACGCACGTTGAAAAAGTACAGCACATCGACTGAGCATCATCGTTAGCTGAAAATTACATTGTAAATTGAATCTCAGAGATCATCTTACCCCAACCACGATCAGCCAGGCTCGGAGTCCACCATCTGGATAATCGATAGAGCTGACGCTCTGGCTGGACGACGCTGAAGCCGAACTTGTTTGATTAACCGTCGTTTTCTCGTCAACTTTTTCCAGGAACTGTTCCATGGCCATCAATCGCGAATCCAAAGAACAGAAAAGACCACAAGACGCAGAAAAAAGTCAAGAAAAAAAGCACAAGGAGAGAAGAGACCAAGTTAAATCAGCCGAGGACAGTTATGACATATCCAGCAGGGGCGTACTCTTTTTGACTTAAATGTAACGATGTGCTGGCCTTCATGAAATGACAAAGACGATTTATGTTGGCGGAAAATGAAGGGTGGGATGAACTTTAAGCCGATGGAAAGCCGACGCTGCCGCCGGACTTCTGAATCATCTGACTCCGCCAACAACCTCAAGGTCCGCGGGGACCAGCGGGAACGCTGTGGTCCGGCTCCCGACATTGACAAGAAAGGAAATCAGCACCTACAACTCCCAAGTCGACCATACCTGACCTTGGCTTTTCAGAACAACCATGAATAGAAACAAGGGCGCTTCTTGCAAGTTTAGTGAGTTTAAAGTGAGAAAACAGGACTAGCCTATATTAATAGCATGACATCGGTTGATCTGTTAGCCTGGGTCCTCTGATTTGAATGGCTTATTCTTATCAGTGCACTCGGACCCGTACGCGTCTTCATAATAATTTGTGCAAGGAAATTAGGAATGTTCATGTCTCATTTCAATGTTATAAAGCAGCGTGGTACAGATAAATCACGATCCAGCCACCGAAGTACATCCAATAGCAGCAAATCCTTGCTAAAAGACGTCATTCAACAAAACACCCTTCCGGCTTGAATCCGAACAAGAAAGAGAGACAGCACTTACGAAATCGTTATTTTGACAGCAAACTGGCTGAGGCAGCACAAGCGCCTGCAACGCCAACTCCAAACATATTAATCGGTGTATGTTGAACTTACACCAACGAGCGCCGAAACCGGGTCAACGGCGACATTAATGAGGCTGAGAAGATCGGCAATGATGTTGTTGCTAGCCTTTAGAGTGGCATTTGCTTTTTTAGGTAGATATTGTGAATTTTGAGAGACGAGTATTCACCTGCTGAGTATAATTACAACAGAAGAGTTTGTCGACGTCGCATTCACTAGCCGGGAGAAGAGTTGAACTCGGGAGATACTGAAAATAGAACGGGGTGTCACCGTGGTGCCCGTATGTCGTAGTAGGATCAGGTGTCTACCTACACTAGTACTGGTGTCAGTGGTGACGGTGGGTGGTTGCCGCAAGGACAGGGAAAACAATTGTGATAAAAACGTTTTTGACTTGCATCCTACCAGGCATTTGGTGGGTGGAGAGGCCCAGGGAGTCCCAGGGCATAATCTTGTTGTTGGGCTAAAGTGGCTCGGAAATGACACTGTGAAGTAAAC
>NHTK01005774.1:0-16807 GCA_002938355.1 Panaeolus cyanescens | reverse complement strand
TATTACGCATACCTCATCCTATTACATCCTTACGCACGCCTTATCCTTTCCCATCTTACGCACACCTCATCCTTTCCCATCTTACGCCCACCCGTATTTTCCTATGTAGACTCGTTTATCGCCATATATACGTATACCTTGACGAACATTTTATACAGACGTCCGTATATACCTCGTTGTACTCTCTATTTTTCCTTTTCATTTTTTCATTGTCCCATTTTATGTTTTGCGTTTTCCAGTTTTGTCGCGCTTTTTTTTATATTGTTGCCTCTCCTATCTCTCTCTCGTGTATTTGTCGTGTCCTCGTTGCATTTTATATTATTTTATTTGAGATTGTGTAGTTGATTGCAATTGTTTTTTATGTTATGAAAGTTGGAATGCGCACTTGTGGGCGTTGAGAGTGTCGAAAGTAGATGGATGGTAGGAATGAATGGACATGTTTAAGTGAATGAACATATTGAAGTATGGTGCAATAGTTTAACGAGTGTATTCATTCCATCACTCGAAGTGGTGTGTTGTGACCTTGTAATGATGCATGCAGCCTTTCGAGGTTTTGATTCAAGATATTGTGAATGAACCGCAAACCATCCAAGACGCTAGCCCTAGCTAAAATCATGTACATAACTAGCGCCATTTGGGGCATTGAAGCATTTTTTGTGCATACTGAGACGATTCCCACTTGTCAGTGTTCGTCTTACTCTGATTTCTGCCACCATCGAAGGCGAATATTGCTCACGATATACACAGGTGTTTTTTACCCCACGATGAGCTTCGAATCTGACCCTGCCGATGGATACTTTGATAACGCAGACGTCGTTGGAGACGAACAATATGATACTACGTTTCATGACGATGAAGATGCAGACGAGGACGAGGACGAAGCGGAAGGCAACGATATAGGAGATGCGCATAGTCATGGTGTCGCTGACTTGGACGAGTTTGGGCCTGTTCATGCGGATTCGGTTGCCTTGGATTCATCGCTCGATGGACCGCTTACGACTGGTTTGAACCATGTTGTCAGCGTGACTCCTCTTCAAGTTGTTCATGACGAGCTTGTGGAGATTGTGAATGATACGAGGAATTTGGTGTTGAATAGTACGAGGCCGAGTGTTGAGGATGTTGTTGATGAGGATGATGAGGTTGGGTTTTCGAGGGGTGGTAGCTCGAGTGTGGTTTTTGATGCTGGTGACGATGTGGATGATGATGAAGATGATGGATTTGACGACGACGACGAGGAGGTTGGGCCTGCTGGGGGTGGGGAGGATGATGGGTTAGAATTTTGATTGAGTAGAGTACAGAGGTGATGATACGCTGTGGGTATTGTGTAATTATTGCTTAGCCAGAAGGCTTTAGAAGTTCGTTTGAAATGTTTGTTACACTGATAGGCACGAGTCTGAGCCTACGGGCGTAATGAGCACAGTCGAAAGGAGTTGGAAGGAATGTTGGCTTGGTCGTGTTGGGCATGAGCCGACATCAGGCCGTTCTGGGGATCACCGACATCAGCCATCAATCTGCGCTTCCGGGAACTTGCGAGGGCTCGGACGTTAGGCCCGATGGACGGACGACAAAAGCTTGCCGAAATCATCCGGTTTTTATCAGTTAAGATAAGTTGAAGTTGCCCAGCCCTGCCCCAACTCTCGCTCTGACTCTCACCTCTACGTGCCTGACTGGCAGCTCGACTCACGGCTCTGTCCTCTGTCTTGCGGTATTTCCTTTACTATTGGATTGGTGGCTTTGACCTTTAAATTGAGAGCTCTGAGTGGCTAAAGCTTAGTCTGAGCCTTGAAATCCTCGTGTAACAAGTACTGCAAGTGATACCCAGGAAATATCACGCAGCACACAGTTGTCTATACTTGTAGGTAAGTGATCATTTTTGTGTCGTAGGGTGATGATGACTGACATGAACATGAAATGATATTGAACGCAGTGTAAACCTCGCAGTCTGCTGTTGTAGCGCGTTTTCATAGGCTATATCGGTTTTGGCTTCATACCATCACGAACACATCCAAAAACAAGTTTTCTACGTGTTACCTGTAAGTGTGTGATCGTTTTTATGGTTCAATGTCTTTGACAGGAACTATATAAGTGACACTGAATATTATTTACCTATGCGCAGGTTCAACTTGGGTTCAACGTTCAGACACCCATCGTCTGCTACGCGTTTTCTGCCTTTTTTAACCAAATTGCTGCGTATAGTCACGCTACATCGGTTTTGGTTCTGGTTCTGAATCATACGTGTAAGCCATTCATGCATTTGTTATAAAAATAAAGAACGAGAGCGCATATTAATTTTAATCCCTCATATCACAGTGCAGTCCGGAACAGGCTAAAAACAGCTCCAATCGCGTATACCACGCCATAAAAACCGATACATATCCTCGTGTCTCAAGAACGAAGGCAGGAAGGAGGAATAACAGCGGATTCACCTCGCGTTAACAAGGACCTCCAAGAATCAAGCATAAATACCCCATACACCCTTTCCCCAACGACCCAACCACCAAAAAATCATGTCTCTAGGTCGTCTAACTAAACGTCTCATACACACTACCGGCTCTCTCTCTTCTTCTTCACCAATCCCCATTGTCTCCAAGCCAACCCCGTCCAAAGACCACCACCACGCACCTATCCCTGCCAGCTCTTTCCCCTCACACTACGTTCTCACTGGAATCCACTGCGGCATCAAAAAAACCACCATCCCCGACCTTGCGCTCATTGTCTCAACCAGTCCCCTTCCTACACACGCTGCAGCATGTTTTACACGTAATGCGTTTAAAGCTGCGCCTGTGCTTGTTAGTGATGAGGTGTTGAAGAAAGGAGGAGGGAGGGTGAGGGGTGTGGTTGTGAATAGTGGTTGTGCGAATGCTGTGACGGGAAAACAAGGGCTGGAGGATGCGTGGAGGATGGTTAGGGAGGCTGATGGAGTTGTGAGGGCTTTGGCTGGTGGGGAGGCGAAGAAGGGAGAGGGAGAGGTGGATGAGACCGTTGTGTTGAGTACGGGTGTGATTGGGCAGAATCTGCCCATTGAGAAGATTGTGAATGGGATACGGTCTTTGGCTCCTTCCTCTGCCTCTGCCTCTGCCTCTACTTCTTCATCTACCATGGCCTTGGGTTCCACCTTCGCGCATTGGGAAAGTGCAGCCAAAGGATTTATGACCACTGATACGTTCCCTAAGTTGAGGGCTTTGACGTTCAAGGCTGGTGGACGGGAGTTTAGGATGGCTGGTATGGATAAGGGTGCTGGTATGATTCATCCTGATATGGGTCCTGCGTCGACTTTTGCTGGTGCGTTTTTCTTTCAACGAATCGTTGTTGTGCGTGATGCTGATTGGTCGTTTTCTGTCTCTCTCCCTCTCCTTTTTTTCCTTGAACGTGAACTTGTAATCGAACTATGACTTCCACGACTTCACAACGCCAACTTGACAAACGTGAACCATGACCACGACAACTTCAACCACCTCAACCTCAACCACACCCTCATCCTCATTCTCAAAAACAGCTCCCAAACAACCACACGCAACTCTCCTCGGATGCATCCTCACCGACGCCCCTGTTACACCTCGCTCCCTACAAGATGCACTCACGTATGCCGTTGACAGGTCATTCAATTCCATTTCGGTGGATGGTGATATGTCGACCAATGACTTTGTCGCTGTGTTGGCGAATGGTGCAGGTGTTCTGGGTACAGGCAAAAATGACGATGGATGGATTATTGACGCAGATGGCACTGCTGAGCAAAAACAGGCATATGTTGAGTTTAGGGATGCGTTGAGGGGATTTTGTGTTGAGTTGGCTAAGTTGGTTGTGAGGGATGGGGAGGGGGCGACTAAGTTTGTGGAGGTGTTTGTGAAGGTATGTTGAGCTTTTTTTATGTTTTGTTATTCGATTTTTGGGCTTTTTTCGTTTCCTTTCCCTTTTGCTTGTGTTTGAGAGAGATGATGGGAATGGGAGCGAGAGAAGAGGGAGTGAAAGCCTTTTTTTTCTTTTTTTCTGGTGATGAACGGTGTGAATTGTGCTAACCATTTGCTTTTTATTTTTATTTTTATTCATGCTCCTTGGGTTGTCGACTTGGGCGATGATTCTGCACGCAAATTGGGAAATTTGACGCGAATTTGGCGGAACTGGACCATTTTCTTTCATTTCTATGACTTTGGCGACGCGACTTCAACTTGACGACGCGACTTTGACGATTGGACTTCGATCTCTTTATTTTGGCCACTCTACTTGATGCCTGACTTTGACCTCAACTTCGACTTTAACTTGGCCTCGACTTGAACTGGCTCTCGACTTCAATGGCGACGTGGATCACTCGTCTACGACTCTTAATTTCAATTTGTATACGATTGGGCTGGGATCATGACCGTCGTCTATCAACTACTCAATAACGCATCTCAAAATGTCTCTTTTTTGCCTTCATTCAACCCTTTTTTTCTTTCCCCGCTTTTTCGTCTCGACTCTCTTCCCTGTTATCGATGATAGGGTGCCCCGACATACCGCGACGCACACGCTATCGCTTCCCGTATCTCCACTTCTGCACTGGTCAAGACTGCGCTGTACGGTGAAGATGCGAACTGGGGACGTATTTTGGCTGCGACAGGTAGTGTTGGCTTGACCCCATCGAATGCTGATGGTGAGTTTTTCATTCCTTTTTCGTGTTTTGTTTTTGTGACTCATACAATTTTTTATACTTTTCAGGCTCCACGCCCGCCATCGACCCAACCCGCGTCAACGTTACGTTTATTCCTTCTGATGGAAGCAAGCCGTTGCCAGTGTTGGTCAATGGCGAGCCTGAGAAGGTTGATGAGGCACGCGCGAGTGAGATTTTGGGTTTGGAAGAGTTTGGGATTCTCGTCGAGTTGGGAATGGAGCCAAAGGGTGAGGGCGAGGGAGAGGCGAAGTATTGGACTTGTGATTTCAGTTATGTGAGTTGATTTGGCTTTTTTTGTGACTTTTTTTTGCGTTGGTTTGGGTTTGCTGATCTTTTTTGCTTCCATTTTTTGTAGGAGTATGTGAGGATTAATGGTGATTATCGGTCTTGAAGGGCAGAGTGGGATTGAAATTGGATGAGAGATTGGGTTATGAGGAACGGAAGTGTGGGTTTGGACATCGGCAATGTATCGGATGTTTCAAGGTTTCTGATGATTGTGTATAATTGAGTCTGTTTATATTTGCGATGCTTCGCTTTGTTTGATGCAGTTTTTCCGTTTCGGAGAGAGTCGACTCTAAAAAGATGAATCACAAGAACGAGAAAATGCGCAAACGCAGGTTGCATTTATGGTATAGGTGCTAAGAGGAGAAGGACACTAAGGTATATATGTAGAAGATCAAATCAAATAAATCTATTCGTAGAGGCATTGAAACCAGCTGCAAGGCGCAACATAACGATATTGGAACTCAAGCTCGAAAACTAAACAAAAGAATAAAAAGTTATGATCAATAAACCTGTGAGAACGAGCGTGGGTGTACTTACCCCATTCCCAACGAAAACTTCGGCTTTCTCTGCCGCGAGGGCCATATCGATCGCAACACCAACGCCCTTTTCTTTCTTGTTCAAGTTACCCTCAAAGTCTGCTGTGCTCCACACATCAGTCCATCCATCACCCTTCAAGGCATCACGAAGGGAGGAGAGGTACGATGGCCACGCGTTGCTTAAAATGTACAGGTGCGTGAGAGGATGCGATGAAGAGGAGGATGAGTCGATCATGGAAGCGTGATCTGCGCGAATTCTTCTCAGCCTTTTCACGATCCGTGGAATGCTGGGTAGACAGTGTCGCATGTAGTGCTGTACCATGGCTTTCCTGATGTCGTCCGTGTCTTTGTCGTCGTCGTCATCATCATAGTCGCTACGGGCGTAGTTGCTGTCGACGTCACTATGATCATTGATACCTGGATGTCCGCGGGTATGTGGGTTTCCTGGAACATCATCGTCACCCGCATCGTCTCCCCAAGGCTCGAACCGATCCAGCGCCCCATCAAATTGATTGAAGCCCATATAGGTAGCTTCGTGTCTAGCAAGGTAGGAGCAGTGGCTTTTGTAGTCGCCCCTTCTCAGGTGAATAGCTACGAGGCCTGGGACTGGTCCTGGAGCGAGTGGAGACATGGTCCTGGTTATTGACATTTCTGCTGGCCCGGGCGTTCCACTCCAGAGGGCACGGAACGGAAAATAAGACCAAGGAACGACTTTGACGTCTTCTTTGTCATTCGCAGACGGAGAAGAGTCAGCAGAATGGATTTCCATGAGTTTCCCTGCCACTGTATCCACTGCATGACGGACGACGGTTGACCATTGGAAGAACTTCAACATAGGGGCCTCTCTGAGCGCCGAAAAAAGAGGTAAAACCTTCTTGGAGCCAAAAAATCTGTATACAATTAGCCGGCGTCATTCTCATTGTTAAGCGCCGAAACGTGAAAAAAACGTACATGTGATCAAACACCTTCCTCTTCCGCTCGCTCACAACTATGCACCGTTTGCCTCGAACGTCGTCTCTGCGCATCCGCCACACCCACCAATCTGCAATCTCGGCAGCGTCTAAACCCTCCCTTGGGCCTTTCACGTCAGCGACAACATTTGACCCATGACTACCTGAGGGATAATCGTACTCTACGACGACAATGTCATCATCTCGGCAAACGCTTTCGAAATAATCTGCGGAAACGGCCATGGTATCCGCCAACTGGTTCTCGTTGATTGACGGAAATGGTTGTCCGACAATGGGACCGCCCAAGAATGCGTTCATGGGGATGGTCGTGGGTCGGAGAGTAAAGTCGTAGATGGTATACGGAAGTGGGAGATGCGACCACGTGTAATCCTCAAATACATACGTGCGGTTGACGACATATGCGAGGTAAGATGTGAATAACCTAAGTGCGTCGAACGAAGCAAAGGCTGGTTAGAACGCAGGAATTGTTATATAGTCAGAAATCAGTGCGACGTACGCTTCTTGTAACACATTGTTGAAACCACGGCCCCAGACATGATTGGGAAATCTCATGTACATTTCCTTCTCAGTGTCATTAGTGGCAGTATCGGCGAGTCTTCCGACCTGACCAGCATGAAGGGACTCAACTCCATTGGCTCGTCCTGCCACCGTACCAGTACGAGAACTCCACAGGTTCCAGAGTTGGGTATCCTTCTTCCTGAGATAACCATACGTCTCTGGTACACCGCCATATATAACAACAGCTGTCAATAACAACAGGCTGGCTATCATGCAGAGTTGGATGACTTTGGAGAGGATGCGACGTGAGATGACGAAGTGTCGGGGTATGCAGATGGAACTGAGAACGGGTGAGCGATGAGAGCGGAGCGCCGGCGACGGTCGACTGCGCCAAAAGTCTTTGAGCCAGGGTGTTGGTGTTAAGTATCGTCCAAATCCCTGTGAGGGGCGAATTGTTGAAGTTGTATGGTGAGGCAAAAGTGATGCTCCTGGGTCCAGGTTTGGGTCATTCTCTTCTGTGTAGTTCAACACAGTATATGGTATGTACGTCTGCCTGCGACCGTGGTGAATGTCTAGATCAATGTCTGTAGATATTGGCGTTAATATATCCCTCATTTTGATCGAATTGAAGTAGGGAAAGGGGATGACGCCTGTATTAGTGTGAGCGGAGAAACGGCCAGTATTGCCAGAGACAGTTTGATACTTTCTGAGCGGTGAGCGCCTATGCGTGAGGGGTATACTGCCTGGGTGGTCGACGTCAGAGGTGAGGCCGATTGACGAATTCGATGGAGGCACAAATAGTAGTTATTGCTTGTAGATGCCTGAGGTGGTCGTTCGTATGAAAGGAGGCTGAAAGCAAGGCTTTGTTACACTTGTCTACGGTAACGTTTAATGTTGAAACCAGAGTCGCTGCATGTCCGAGTCGGACAACATCTGAGATGCATTTCAGAAGTCTTGGTAATGTTATCAGGGATGATATGAATGTAAGGGATTTTGTACTGTTCGGAGGCCTAGATACCCGTATAACTAACACATCATGATCGTGCATCAAGGGTTGTATGTGTCTACGGTAGAAAATAGGTGTTGTCGCTTCGAATTCTTATAGTACTAGTGCACGTGAGCTGGTGCATAAACTTGAAGCTTGAACATTGCCCATGATTAATTTAAACTTGAGGACCAAAACGCCGGGGATATGGAAAAAAAGGCAAATAAAAACAGCACCTAAATAGTGGTATCGAGGATGACTGCGTTGGTCCCCGGAGGGCTTACCGTCGATGTCATAATGTCCGACTCGGAGAGGAGGGACATGCATAATCGGCTCAATGAAGAAAAGCGGAGGGATATCCGATCGAGGAGGAAGCATGCTCAGGATATCAGAAGTATGGGAAACTATTATGTAATAAGATCAACACTTGTGAACTGGTCTGTCATGAACGAACCTCTCGAGTCTCAAGCTCTCAAATTTCAAAGCTGAAAGCTTGAATTTCAAGTCTCGATTTCTTGCACTTTGTCAACGTCATGCTACATGCTCATGCCTCGGAACGACTTGACAATAGCCGTCCAATGAATTGAGTCTAGGCGCAGTAGAATCTTATTACTGCGGCCTGGACTAATGCGGTTCAAGTTTACTAGTACCGCGCGTCACGTTGGGAAATCCAGCTAATTCATATTAATATTTGGGTAACATTTAAATATATGTACTCAGTATTTACTGCCATTCAGTGCCTGCCTCATAAAACGAAGGAAGCGTATAGGTAACGGGACCTTCATGTACTCCAGATCAATCATCACCCCCTGAATTTGCCTCGTAAGGTCTTCCAGCTCCTTTTGCAAGACCTCCTTCATCTGCTTCGAACCCGCCTTGGATACGTCCGCTCTTAACTTGCTCATAGTATCCTTTTGCTTTTCGAGCAAGCTTTCGAGTTTGTTGTACATCTGCCGCCCAGCCTCGGTGTCGGGGAGGTCTTTATGCAGGTCTGTTAATTCTGATTGGAGCTGTAGTGGACCTACGTCTGATGCCTTTTGGATGATAGGCCAGAGGATATCTACCGGGCTCGCTTTGGTGATGTCGAACTCGATCACTGTAGCTTCGAGGTCGATCATAGGTTTCCAGTACACGTTTTTCAGGTCCTCCATCCGCGACTTGCGGATGTCTTCTTCTACATCGTCCCACATAGACGTGGCGAGGATGACGCGTTTGAATGATTCTTTGCCGCAGAGATCTTGAAAGATGCTTAGATTGCGAAGCGCAGTGCCGCCCATGCGATTATCAGAGATGCGGTGCAAGTAAACGACGCCTGAAATGGGTATTTGTTGGAGAAAGCTGACATGATTTTGTCAGGGCGTTGAGAAGTGGGGTTACTGTGTGTTAAGAATGACTTACGTTCTTTCAAGCCAAGCAGAGATAAGCTGGAAGATTTGCAAGTCGGACTTGTTGGTGTCGTCGAATCCAGGGGTATCGATCAGTACAACGTTCGTTGTCGTACCACCACCTACGATGGACGCTCTCGTGATACTAAGCTCACTGGTGCATGATTGGAGATCGTGGCCGATGGTGATGTCCTTTGATCCAGTGATATGTTTGATGAGCTAAAATAAGTCGGGTTGGAAACGTCGCGGAGAATCGGATACAAGTTAACTTACTGTGCTTTTTCCTGCGCCAGTGGGACCCATTATGCTGTAGAGTTGACGTCAGGTGCATGTTAGACGCTGACAACAGGGATAGCAGCGCGAGCGTACGCAATGATGATATCGGACTCTGAAATCTCGTCTTCTGTTATCGTTTCTCCATATTTCCAATGCTTTCCTGCTATGTAGTCATTGGCAAATTTTCTAAGTGCATTCAAAAGGATTGAATTCAATAGACCACAAGTTGAGAATTAAAGAGGGCGCACTCGTGCTTCATGTTGGGTACTCTCTTCTTGCTTAATTGAGTGTGTTTCTCGAAGCATGCCCTCAACACCCGAATGAACGACTCCGTAGACGCATTTTCACAGCGAACGTATCTCGCTCCGAAGCGCAGAGATGGCTGTCACAATATTATCGCATCAATAGTTCGTAGAAACCTTGACAGGAAATCGGGATCTAGGCTTACCTTCAGCAGTCCGGTGCGTAACTCATATTCGTTCTTTCTTGGTTCAAAAGGCTTGTCAGATTCGTCGTCCAAAGATCTTCTCCATCCATAAGAGCACCATACAAGTGATGATGATTGATGGTTAGCAAGAAAATACCAATGGATTTTGTCGAATGGCTTGCTGATATCAAAGAATACGACGTATATAATTGGCCCTTTGGTGGTATGGTGCTGAGCTATGCTTGACAGGGGAGATGAAGATGATGCTGGTGCAAGACGGAATCGGTGACCAGGGGAGAGCTCGTAGATGTCGGGATGCTTGAAGGAGCGGATCTGCGTCTCATTTCCTGCCCATAATGCTCTGTTTGCTTCAGTCCTGATGGATTCATACATCTATATATTTTGATCAATTTGACATATAACTATCCTCTGACTTTACTTGAAATCGTACGCTGCCAGAAAGAGCATCATTGCCTAACAAACTGTGGCAAAGTAATAATCGGTGCTTCGGAATGACTGTCATAAATTGACTTACTAGATGGTTGTAACATCATGATGAGAAAATCGGCCCAAGATATGAGAAAGGTCCATTGGTGGTAGGTATTCGACTGGTATTGAGAGGGAGAAAGACCTACGCGAGGTCAGCACAGGCGTTGTATTGCACGGCGTCTTGCGAACATGAGGCACTAGGCAATTCCGAGCCGATCAACATGTTTTTTGTTCCAGATATGGCAGACCTTTGTCCAACAGCTGGTTTTACCTTCTTCTTACTAAAATGTAGCTGACCCTTTATTGGAACTCATGCACACACGTAGAAGTCGAACATGATTCGAGATGAAGGGCAACTTATGTAGGCTACTTGAATACGTGTGCCCAGACGACCGGGAGCCGGATCGAGGCGTGGCGGTGCTGCATTCATCACGTGAGAGAATTGGTCTGGACCCGTTTAGGGGTAGATTTCTTTCATGCTTTACTGTCCACAAACTGAGCTGTGCATTTGCTACTCCGCGCGCAATACAGTGGCTATTATAATTGCTGCTTCGACCCATTTTGATAGTAATATGTGGAAATATGTGGAAAATGAGGATACCGTCTCCACTGTAAGCGTCAACATCGGACGCAGCATTTCAAGAGTGACGTCATTCCTTGTTCGGGACGATATAAGGTGCGAGCGGTGGATATGCATTCTACCAGATTGCACCCCATTTTCATGACCGTCATGACCCTCCCCATAACGTTTTATTTTGTACTTTTATCGGCCCTCGTATCCTCCTCCAACGCCCAGGTTGTTTATAGGAGAAGAAGAACATCTATTGGCAGAATTATAGCAGGGGCTGTTGTTGGTGCGTCACTTTGTGGCTTTTGGCCTTCCCGAAATCTGACGAAATGAACGGCACATTTTAGGTGGGCTATGTGGACTGTTCTTACTGTGCCTCTTGTGTGTTTTGTTGACTCGAAGAAGGAGGGCGAGGAGTGGTACTGCACCGACAGGATCTTTCATGTCAAAACCCCTATTTGGTGGGCCTTTTGGGCGACACCAACAGCAACCTGTTCAAAACCAGCCCATGTCGCAACATCAGGGCAATCCATATTGGAATGCCAATGGCCAGCCTATGCAGCAGGGGTACCAAGAAGGACATGCTGTTCCCCCTCAGTACGGCCCGCCGTCTACAGTGAGTTGTGATCGGTTCATCAGTAAGATACAAATGTTGATCGTAGGTTGTGCAGCCTCAGGCTGGCGGCCCTGGACCGGCTAATGCGACCGAGCAACAATATGCTGTACGCGCAATGCTTTCTCAATATCGATTTTGTAGTGCGAGGGCTAATAATTTGAATTTGAATTCAGCCTCCTCCCGGTCCCCCTCCCCAAGCACACTTGAAGGGTGACGATCACGGACAGAACTTTGTAGGAGGGTTTAATCCTCGAAACTAGACCTTTATTTCCCCCAGACGTCCCTCATTTGTTTTAAAGCCTTTATACCTTTCGTACAGGCTTCTAATTTGTATATTTTTTAACATGGACAAGAGACTATTACCCTGGATTACCAATAATAAATAGCGATGATTAATCAAATGGATTCCTATCGATGCCTGTGTGAATTCTGTGACCGATGGTGCACGATAATTGTCAAATAATGGTTCCAGATAATGAAGGGCTTCGTAATCAGAACCTGAGTTTTGTCCCAGTCCCTGAAGATGATATCGCTTTATATTGTACCATGTCATAACTTGGCCGATACAAGCCAATCGTGAGCGTGCCGTCTGGGTCTACAAGTACGCGTCCGGACGGCGGGATGATCCTGTGTGATTACCATGTCCATTAATGTCCAAGACCTTGACGCCCGTATCCAGGTCTGCGTAGGCTACCGGCACGCATGTCATACTGATCCGGCCGTTTTTTGATATAAAGGCCGCAAGTAGATGGTTTAATCCTACCAACACATACCAAATCTCGCAACCTCGGTGCCCTTCAAACTATCTACTAGTATGCCTCACCAAACGTGGAACATTGGAGTACTCATGCTCCCATACTTTCAATTCCTCGACATGGCGGGACCTATCGATCTCATAGGAAACATCTCTCTTCAGACCATCCAAGCGTACAATTTACCCTTGCCGCCGCATATCGTCGACAACGCCCCCATTGTCAATTTCTATTACATATCGTCTACGATGGACCCAGTTAAAGCTACGACCGGCCCTATGCTCGCACCAACTCACACCTACGATACGTGCCCGCAGCTCGACTGGCTCCTTGTGCCCGGACCCGACCCGCAGTTGAAGTTGACTGATAAAGATAAGGATTTTATCAGGAACACGTACGAGAGTCCTGCGCTGAAGGGCTTGATGATGATTTGTACCGGTGGATTCGTGGTGGCGCAGACGGGGATTCTCGATGGGTTGAGCGTGTGCGTTAATAAGCGCTATTAAGATTCTGCATGAGGGTGGAAAGTTGGATAAGAAGGTTAAGTGGGTGGGAGATAAGAGGTTCAATGTTGATCGTGGTGGGAGGGTGCCTGTGTGGAGCTCTGCTGGGATCACGGCTGGTATGGATTTGGCGTATGCGTGGATGGAGGCGCAGGGTGTGGATAGGGAGTTGTTGGAGATGTCGAAGATTACTGCGGAGTTTGAGGCGAAGATGGATGTTCCTGATAAGTTTGAAAGTATTTTGGAGGGGGTTGACTACAAGTAATGCTCTTTGTAGAGCGTAATTCAATGAATCGTGGGGGACTCCCTAGTTTGCAGCTTCTGTACGATACACTTGATAAATTTGGAATCGAGAATAACAATTTGATTATCTTTTCTAGTACAAGTTGGTAAATACGCGACCAAAATACTTCTAGCGGTGGTGGTGGTGGCTGTGCTCACATTCACAATGAAGGCTCAGGAAGGACCCTGTCCAGCGCTAACGCACAAGACTCTACATTATATGGGTCCCTAAAGTGATATAAAGCAACAAATTTTCTACAGAGACAAATACTTGTACATTGCAATTAAATAGTCAGGCTGACGTGATTCCGGAACGAGCGCCTATTGCAAACCCGAAGGTCACCGGTCACTTCCTCAAGAAACGTTACAATACGTGCAGTCAATTATTATTAGTAGGAATATTTCATATTTACCTAGGAATTTTTTACTCTGGGTATCACTGTAGCCTGTGGCTCGTACTACTGAGGCGATGCCTGATCCTCAATTTTTCTTGAACCAATTGACTTAATTCGTTCGTATCCGCTTGATAAACCCATAAACCAGCTCATCAAAGTATCTTGATTCATCGAGACATTTCATGAGTGACTCAATTAAGCAAGTTTGGCACCCCCATCAACTCAGGGGTTGCGCTCCATAATAACGAAAATAGACCTCGTCAGCCTCTTCTCAACTCTGGGCTTTCATGCACATGCTGAGTCGTCACAAATACACCCTGCCAGTGTGTTCTCCATTTCCTTAGAATGATCTTTTCATTTCCGTGTTGGGAGATCATCGTTATGTAGGTCATTTCGACTCACCAGTAGTCCGCATGTGTGTGTCGTGCTAGTGTCCAAGTCGGCGTCATTTTTGGAGCGTGATATGACGCTGGTGGGCACCCTCACTCCGCCCCTTCTATCTTTCCAGGTTCCGGAACTTCGATGTTTGCATATCTGTCTTGATGATCCCCGAATGAAACAGTCATACCTGATTCTCCCATACTATCCCCTATATGCTGTAGCGGCGTTTCTGTAGAAGACATCTCCATTGCCTGGTATGTAAGTTCATGCCAATGTCCCCCATTAAACTGACTAGTCATGCGTACATAGGGCGTCACAACATCTCTGCCAGTCGCTTTTGTCACTTCATCATCAAAAGCCGTCGAACTAGGTAGTAGCAGATAGGTATTCTGGTTTCCGTTTGTGCTTTAATGCAAGCACATCGAAGCACCCAAAGGTTGAAGTTACGTTAGATTACATTGTTATCTGAAGAAGACACATGCAAACACATCCCCGTTCTGTTATGGGCTCTGTGCGACTCCTCTCCCAAATTACGCATATTCTTTGCCTTCTTCAAGTTCGTGGAAGACCCATGTTGCTGGAGACGACACAAAGAGAAGCTTACTCAGCAACGAAGCGCTGTTCGCTCCGAGGACATCAAACGCGCGATGTGCACGGGGCGTCGACAGCTTACTAGGTGCGTGCATTCTTCGCTCCCGTCCTTCCATTCTGTAAGCTCATTTACTCTTGTTCCTCTTATTTCTAGCTCATGTGTTATGTGTAAACCCGTCAATGCGGCGCGAGGCGGGAAGTGAGTCGCACTTGACACGAGGGACATACATATTCCGGTCCCCCCTATCCTCGTCAAGTCTTCTAAACTGTTTTATTTTTTATTTCCGTACTAAATAAATTCTTCCGCCATTAGCATTGGTTCTTCGAATAAAGGTTGGCTCGCCGTGGTCGTCGCATAGTTCTAAACATCCGACTGCCGTGATATACATTATATCGCATGTATGTCATTTCCGTGTTTCGAAGTTTCTTTTTGTTGTTTTGAGCAGCAGATCGAGGGGGTAGTGCGTGGAGGAGGCTTAGCGGGACTTTGTATCTTAGCTTATCCGCGCGAGGCTGTAAGGTTTTCATATATTTTGTGACTATCCTAGCTAAGTACATGTTAAGCTTCGTATTTTCCTAGCATGTGGTCCAGATACCATGGGCCCCTTCTTTGTGCTCCTCTCATTCGCTGGTGATCATATTACGATGACGCTGTCACTAGAAGATGAAGGGGGTCTGCACCACATAGCGTGTCTGTTTCGATTGATAAATTGAAGTTTTATCTTGACTTTGGAATGAAAAAAGTTAAATAACGGAATACGGAGAATCATATCAGGTCATTAGGTGTGCGGAACATTCAGAAAAGTCTTATAGAAGGTTGACACGATGGGATGGCCTGATATTGACGTTAATCTGACATTTGCTTGTCATGAAGAGAGTAACGAGGTTAACGATGCCCGAGGAGAACAAAGGATGGGAAAGTGGATGACTAGCACTTTGAGGGTTTAGGTATAATTCTGCGGCGGAGGCTCTCTTTTCACTCATTGAGAATATTAACCGCCAACGATGTCAAAACAAAATACTGCGCATATTTAAGTTGTGAAAAGTTGTTTAAAAAACTAAAAAGAGTAATTCAGGGCCAACAATTCTGTCCTCCTGTTCGAAATTGGACAAGATGTCGTGCAGAAGCAGGCAGATCAGAGGGATATATTAATGCTCAAAACCTTCGCGGAGTTTGTTCTGCACATGTTACAGCTTCTTGTAAACGTCAAGGCTTCGATGCAAGCCAGATGTGGATCAAACGCGGATGGTGAACTGCTTTCATTGACGGGTAGCTCATAGGCTAGTGCATGCTGCCTATTACTCATGCGTACAGTGGTGGTTGAACACCAGGATGATGCTTGATATTGCTATAGGCTGGCTCGTGGTTCGCCGTTCAGGTAAGGGTACCCGTACTACCCTGGATTCCTAGGTTTCCCTTTGTGAATCCGATATCCTGTCACGCTAATGCAGACAAGATCTACAGACCCCCTCTGCGCTATAATTGTATTACGCGTTCCCTTCTGGTTGAATATTGTCGCATCACGCCAGCCCTATGCGGAAAATATAAATTACAATATGGTTATATAAAATGTTCAAGGTCAAGGGGACTCCATGCCCAAAAGTTTTACCTGTAAGAGCTCGTCTATACTGACAGGCATGGTATGTGTGTTTTCATGCTTTGTACTAGGGCGTGAGCGTCTGAACGCGCGCTCGCCCAAGTGAATTTCGGCGGCCGGCAACTGCCGTGATTGCCGATGCCGTTTCTCATCGACAGATTGAGCCTCAAACCTACGGTTACCTACCTTCTAAGCCACAGTCTCTCCATTTCATAGATAAAATAAATACATGTTTCTTATATGGATGTGAAAATTTTGTTACACGTATTAAAGGCCTCAGTACTCAGTATCAGCCACCTTGGAGTTTACACCACGGCCGGTCATTGTGTGAGAGACATATAATTGATGTCTCCCTATTTTCACATAAGCGCATGGAATAATGATGGTAAGCTTCTAAATATACATGAAACTTGAGTTATAATGGGAAAAACGATCAGAAATTAGCGCTAAACGATGAGAATTAACAGATAAAGAAGTCGCAAAAATGGCACTATTAATGAGAAGAGGGCGAAAACCAGACCTCCGCCTCACTGTGGCGAGGACAAGTCATAAACCAGACTTCCGCCTCATTGAGGCGGATGAGGCGGATGAGGCGGAATTTGTTTTTGTTTGTACTTCACTATG